>JAJPUD010029522.1:1939-13835 GCA_023553655.1 Myrmecobius fasciatus
TGAGTGTCCTTGCCCAGATAAATAAATGCAATTCTATATACCAAATATCTAAGATGTACCCACTCCTTTTCTGCTCTACTGTTGCCAACCATGTGTTCACTCAGTTTTTCTTCCTAGTTAGCAACAAACTTTTTTTTTCCCCTAAGGAAAAGCACTCTAATCAGTTGGCATTATATCTTTTAGTAGTTATCTTATCTTCATCCTACTCCTTTTCTTAAATGTGAATATTTAGCTTACAGAAGCTAAACCTATGATTGGTCCACTTGCATCATATTTGTTATTTTTACTTGCTGTATGTTTCTTCTTATAATTACATAGTCTACTAAATGTCAATTTTTGTTGTGAGGGTACATTCAAGTTTTACTGCATTTCAGTAAAGGAAAGGCAATGTTGATGATGAAAAGTTCATGATTCACAAATCTTCACTAATAAATAATCAATGTTGTTGTGGGTTTTTTTACTTCATTTCTCACAAGGACTCCCTGACATGTCTGATAATCTATGCCTACTCTGATGTTTGTTACCCAGAATTATAAGTTTGTCTTCTTTTGGCTTTTTAACTTGTCCACCACCTTAGATCTTTGAGGTAGGTAAAAATTGTAAAATGCTATAGGTAATGTCTTCTGACTTGGTCATATATTGAATTTAAATGACACAAAGTTTCATGAATTGTTGCTCTCACTCCCTCTTCCTGAATCATTGGAAACCAGAGTCAACAGAGTCAGTAGAAAGACAATTGTCAAGACTACTGGCAGAATGCACCAGATGACCTTGGTTTCTTTATTGTCTAATCAAACACTGATCTACCATATTATTTCTTAGTAATTACCAAATATTTTTGATGATCATTGCTTTATAATGGAGTTTTAGGTTTGGTACTGCTAAGCCACCATCCTTTGTATTTTTTTCTTATTAAGTCCATTGATATTCTTGACTTTTTTCTTCTTCCAGATGAATTTTATTATTATTTTTTCTAGTTCTATAAAATAATGTTTTGGCATTTGATTGGTATGGCACTGAACAAATAGACCAATTTAGGCAGAACTGTCATATATAGTTTGGCCTACCCATGAGTAATTGATATTTTTCCAACTGTTTGGATCTGACTTCATTTGTGTGAGAACTGTTTTGTAATTATGTTCATATAGTTTTGTCTTGGCAAGCAAACCCCCAAGGATTTTATTTTGTCTACAGTGATTTTAAATGGAATTTCTCTTTCTATCTCTTGATGATGGACTATGTCAGTAATATATAGAAATGCTGATGATTTGTGTGGGTTTATTTTATATCCTGAAATTTTGCTAACGTGAATTGTTTCAAGCAGGTTTGTGGATGATTTTCCAGGATTCTCAAAGTATATCATCATACCATCTGCAAAGAGTGACAGTTTTATTTCCCCATTGCCTATTCTAATTCCTTTAATTTCTTTTTCTTTTCTTATTGCTAAAGCCAACTTTCTTATACAATGCTGAATAATAGTGGTTATAATGGGCATCCTTTTTTTCACTGCTGATATTATTGGGAATGTATCCAGTTTCTCTTCATTAGAAATAATATCCAGAAATAGGTTTAACATCCCCTTGGTTCCCCTCAAGCTGGTTTAGCTCATCTGTTGAAATGGTTTATTGAAGCATGTCTGCTTAGCATGCTTGGGCTTGGCAATCCTTACACTAGAGTTACTAGCTTTCTCTGAACACCCAAGCACAATAGTATAATATCAGCATTATAATATCCATAGTATCTGCTTGATTATTAATAACTTTATAAGCTGAAATATATCTGAATTTCCAATGAATTTCAGCAATAATATGTGAAAAGAGCATTCTTCTAATTTTTACCCTATTTCTGTCAATATAGTTATTTAATTTATATTTATTCAATAACATTTTCAGATATAAGCATAATCAATGTTCTTTCCACTAGCACATCTTTATTGTTAGATACTCCTGGCACAGAAATACATGTCATAACAATAATTTTCTTTCTCATGTTTTCAGTGATGATGCTAACTTGGTATATTGGACAGTGGGTAGAGTACTGGGCCTTGACTAAAGAAGAACTACAATATAAATCTTGTCTCATATACTTATAAACTATGTGACCTGGCCAAGTCACTTAACTTTTTTATTTCTCAATTTCCTCAATTGTAAAATGGGAACAATAGTAGCATCTACAATACAGAGTTGTTTTGAAAATTATATGAGATATCTGCCAAGTTCTTAGCATCTTAGTATATGGAGAATGTTCAGTCACCTTTCAATCATGTCTGAATCTTCATGATCCCTTTGGAGGTTTTCTTAGCAAAGACACTGGAATGGTTTGTCATTTCATTTCCCAGCTCATTTTACACATAAGGAATTTTAGGCAAACAAGGTTAAGGACTGATCCAGAGTCACACAACTAATAAGTGTCTGAAGTCAGATTTGAATTCTTGAAAATAAGTCTTCCTGAATCCAAGTTCAGGGCTTTCTTTATCCACTGTTATCTGGCCGCTCTTTTCCTAACATTTGGCAATTGTTTAATAAATATTTTTTTCACTCCTCAATATTTTGTGGAATTCCCAAAAATGGAAAATGGTTTGTGAAGTGCAAAAAGGATCCTTAGACTATGAATTCTGACTCTTTTCTCTAGCAAACCTTAACCTGACAGATTGGAACATCTTTGCACACATGGTTGTAAGAATGAGATTTCATTTATACTGGAAATTCTTGGGTCAGATAACTCCCTCTCTTTATTCAGGTTGCTACCTTCTCTGCAATTGATATCACAGACTGCAATTTATAATCTTAGGAATTTGTCCAAAGTCAAATTGTATATGTCAATCTTTAAATTCACTTTTGATTGCAGAATGGACAAATGTACCTTGAAGGAGCTGTAGGAGGTACTCGGATTCCTCTTCCTCTAATACCTCTTCCACGACTTGAATCTTCTGAGCCATTCAAATAAGATAACTCTCTCAATTGTTCCTGGCGAATTTCATCATTGTAATCCTTTAAAAAATAACAAAATTTATAAATATTTGATATAAAGGTCTTAGAGTTTTAAAACATAAACCATAAATTTAGAGATAATTTGTACATTTCCTAAACTTTTTGGTTCTACAGTACTTTACAGTAAGAATAACAGTTCTGTGGCTGTGTGGTGGTACGATGGACAGAGAATTGAATTTGCATTCATAACTGTACTCTGGCATATATCATACATGGGGTAAGGCAATTAAAGTTCTCAGGCTTTCAATTTCTGAATTAGATTTGGATTGGCTGACCTACAAGTGCCTTTTGAGGTTATTGAAATCATAGCAATTATTATCTTCATTTTATAAAAAAAATTAAAGATGAGGAACTTGAGATCCAGGATGGTAATTTATCATTTGCCTTATAGCTAGGAAGCAAATATACATATACAGGCAACTAGATGATAGCAGTAGATAGAATGCTGCTCATGGAGTAAGAATTACCTGAGTTCAAATACAGTGTCAGATATGTATTACCTGTGTGACTCTGAATAAATCATTGAAGTGCTGCCTGCCTCAACTTCCCCAAATGTAAAATGGGGCTAATAATAGTACCAAATTTCCAAGGTTGTTGTGAGGATGCCAGTCAATAAACATTTATTAAACATCTAATGTGTGCTAGGCATTTTGGTAAGACCAGGGGATACAAAAAGAGGCAAAAGAAAGTTCTTGTTCTCAAGAAATTTACAATCTAATGAAAAAGACCACAAGCAAACAAATATGAGTAAATTAAGTCTGGGAGTATATGTAATACTTATGTGTGATAAATGTGTGTGTGTGTTTGTGTGTGTGTGTGTGTGTGTGTGTGTGTGTGATTTAAAAAGGGAAGGGACTGGGATTAACAGGAGTTGCAAAAGGCTTCCTTTGGAAATTGGTACTTTCATTAGAACTTAAAAGGAAGCCAATAGACTATTGCAATAGTCTAGGCATGAGATGATGAAAGTGTTGTTAATGTCAGAGGAGAGAAATCTTGCAAATATGAAATTGAAAGGTGAAATGGATTGCATATGAGTGTGAAAGGTATTGAGGAATAGAGCATAAAATTTGGATGAAGAGCCTGACGGACTAGGAGGAGGATGTTGCTGTGAACATAAATAGAGAAGTAAATGGGAGAGGATATAGGAGGAAAGATAATGAGTTGAGTTTTGGACATGTTGAATTAAATATATTTACCGGAAATTTGTATATTATTTTATATATCTGACAAGGTAGTTGGATATGCAAGTCTGGAGGTGAATAAAAAGGTTAGGGCAGGTTACACAGATTTGAGGATCATCAGTAAAGAGACAGTAATTAAAATGATGGGAATCAATGAAATCACCAATTGAAACAATGCAGAGTTGGAAAGAGAATCTAGCATAGGACCTTGTGAGATATCTATATTTAGAGGGAATATATTGGCAAGGATCTACCAAAGGAGCTTGAGAAGGAATAATCTGATAGAAAAGTGAACAAACAGAAAATGGTATCTGGAAAACTTAGAGAATAAAAAATATCAAGGAGAAGAGGATGAGCTATGATGTCGAAGTCTGAAAGAAGTCAAGGAAAATGAGTATTTAGACATGGCCCTTGTATTTAGCAATTAAAACACTGTTAACTTTGGAGAAAGTTTCAGTGGAAAGATGAGGTCAGAAATAAGGTGGTAAAAAAGGTTAAAAGAGTAAAAAAATGGAAAATGGAGTCCCTTACATAGCTTTTTTTCAACAAGTTTAGCCACCGGGTCAGAAGAGATGCAGGGAAATTATAAGCAGGAATAAAACATCAAATGATGATTTTTTGAGAATGAGAAGGTATGAGTATGGTTGTAAGCAGTAGAAAAGCAACCAGTAGAAAGGAAGAAATTAAAAATAAGTGATAAAATGGGGTTAACAGAGGAGTCAATTAGTAGAAAGAGATAGGATGGAGTGGGATCCACTTCTGAAGGTAGAAGAGTAAGCCTTTGTAATGTGTGAGAATACCTCTTCATGTGATATGCAGATGAAGAAGGAAATGATGGAAGTAGGCAAATAAATATGAGATAAAGAAGAGGGTAGAAGAGGAAGCTCTTGAAAGATGGTCACTTTTTCCCCCCTGTAAAGTGAATTGATAAGGAAGAAATGATAGGATTTCCTAGCAGTAGGGTCTACTTCAGATTATATAACATCCATTTTTACTGGACCTATCAGAACAGTTACATGATTTGCTCCACTTTTATGCAAGGGCATGTTTGTAGTTACAAAAACGGCAGATGATATAAGTGATCCAAAATTAATCCTGCCAAAGTACAATCAACTAATATTTGATAATAGAGTAGTGAATCAAAGGAAGATGATGTAAAGTTGAACTGGTTCATCAAAGACTCAAGATAGGGAAAAGAAGAGAGAGCGACTAGTTCAAGGTTGACAATGTGGGTGAGAATTGAGGGGGTTGAAAGAATAAAGGTCAGGGTGAAAACAAACAACATGTGGTGGTGGAATTTTTAAACATGGAAATGGTGCATTTATGGGTCATGTCAAAATCAAGGCTTTGATTACCTTTGTGTGTGATTGAAATGGGGTGGAGTAGCAATTAATGAGAGGTTAGTAGATTGAGGAAGTAAGTGGTTAGCATGTTTGAAAGAGATAGTTTTGGGGCAGCTAGGTGGTATAGTGGATAGAGCACCATCTCTGAAATCAGGAGGACCTGAGTTCAAATCTGGTCTCAGACACTTCCTAGCTGTGTGACCCTGGGCAAGTCACTTAACCCCAATTGCCTCAGCAAAAAAAAAGAAAGAGATAGTTTTTATGTTGAAGTCCCCAAGTATAAGGGCAAGAGTTAAGAAGGGGAAAGTTGTAAGTTGGGTAGCAAACTCAATAAAGAAGAAGTGTTAATTGAGGTCTGTAGATGACATCTACTAAGATATGGACTGGGTAGATATGAACCTTAAAGTAGTAATGGGAAGCAAGGAGTATGGAGACTACCAACTTCAACTAGTGAGCTGAGGGGAATGAATGAAAATACCAGAATCACATGAGATGATATTTGTAAAGTATTTAGCATAGTGCTATAGTTATAAAAATATGTTTTGAAAGAATACAGTACTCACATTAAAACTCTAAAAAACAAGGATGGAGTGTTGCTTCTGTACTATAATCAAAATCCTACACAATATTTAATATTAACACTACCATCCTTTGCAATAAATACTAGATTTTTTAGTGCATAAATTGATTAAAAAAGGCACTCTCTCTCTCCCTAGTTTGTTTTATACATACATACATACATTTATGTATGTATGTATGAGAGAAAGAGAGAGAGAGAGAGAGAGAGAGAGAGAGAGAGAGAGAGAGAGAGAGAAAGAGAGTGAGTTCTGGAACATCCAGAATATGCTAGGAAATTCATTATAGGACAAGTATCCAAAATTAAATAGTGAAACATGGGCAAAAATAGGACAAAAATGATTGTTTTTTGTAAGACATTACTATAAACTTAGAAAATTTCAATAAATTAACAGGTTCATCATATTAGCAGGATACCAAAATAAATCTACAATAATTAATGTTTATTTACATAACTGACAAGAACAAAAAGAAACAAAAAGGGGAGATAATAAGATTACATTAGAAATCACCACAGTATGAATAAAGTATCTCTTTTGTTTACCCATCAAAACATTGTTTTCAGATAACATAGGTTTTATTCAAACTGCAATGAGATTTATATAAATGCTCATTGAAAACACTATTTCTCTTCCCCCTATCCCCAAGGAAGATTTAATAGAGGTATGGTTGAGTATTGCTGTAATATAAAGAAAATTATGATGCTATCTGAATTAATTTATAATTTTAGCATATATCAATCAAATTATTAAATGGATATTTAATAGAAATAGAAAAAAAAGAAAAAACAAAATTCAATTGGTGCAATAAAAGGCTAAGAAATACTTCAAAATAATTAAAAACATAAAAGTATGAATGAAATGGACAAAGTATTTAAAGACATCAAAATATATTATAAAGTTGTAGGTATTACAGTAAGTTGCATTGGCTTAAAAATAGAAAAATGGAACAGACTGTATATATTAGAAAGAAATTGAATAAATTAAAACCAGTTGTTCAAAATCTGATAAATCCAAGTACATACATTCCTTTTAAAATAATAACTGCCGGGGGGCGGAGCCAAGATGGCGAACTGCAGACAGCTTTCTCTGTGAACTCCTTGGGACCTTCCCTCAGACCCAGACAAAGTGAGCCTTCGAACTGGTTTTTCAGTGAGGGCTCTGCCAAACATTTGGACTACAACACACTTCTATCAAAAATCTACCTTGAAAGAACTCTGGAGAAGGTTAGCCTCAGGGGAAATCGGCCGCTGGTCACCATCAGACTCCAGCCGGGGCGAAGTCAGGGCTGCAATAGATGGGCGGATTTTAGGCACCCAGGAAGCCCCTGGGAGACGCCTGGGCCACTTTGCTCTGCTTGCGGGCAGGTGCTTTGACAGATCTGCCTTTGGTAAAGGGTGGATCGAGAGCAGCTGAAAACGTGGTCCTAGTGTGAATCTAGCCCGACCAGCCTCAGACCGGAAGTCAACTCGGCAAACTGCCCCAGGGCAAATACAAATTGTTACAGTTTTCTCTGCTTTTGACCAATATCCCAACTTTAAATCATGAGCAAGAAGCAGAAGAGAGCTCTCACCATAGAAAGCTTTTACAGAGAAAAAATAGAACAGTCCCCAGATCCTGACATTATGAAAACAATCCCAGATGAAGCCACAAAGGCAGACTTAAGTTGGTCTCCCTTTCAGAAGGCTTACCTGGAAGATTGCATTAAGAATCTCAAAAGAGAGCTAGAAGAAGAATGGGGAAATAAATTGAGATCAGGGCAACAGAAATATCAAAAACTGGAAAATAGGACTGGTGAATTGGAAAAAGAAAACAGTTCACTGAAAAACAAAATTGGTGAATTGGAAAAAATCACCAATTCACTGGAAAATAAAAATGGTGAATTGAAAAACAAAATTGGTGAATTGGAAAAAGACAACAATTCACTGAAAAACAAAATTAGTGAATTGGAAAAAGACAACAATTCACTGAAAAATAAAACTGGCAAAATGGAAAAAGAATGCATTGAATCAAGAAATTCAATTGGCCAGCTACAAAAGGAGCTAAAAAAGATAACTGAAGGAAATAATACTTTAAAAATTAAAATTGAACAAATAGATGTAAATGACTCAATAAGACTTCAAGAATCAGTTAAACAAAAACAAAAAAATGAAAAAAATAGAAGAAAATATGAAATATCTCCTAGGAAAAACAACTGACTTGGAAAACAGATCCAGGAGAGACAATTTAAGGATTATTGGACTCCCTGAAAGCCACTATGAAAAAAAGAACCTGGATGCTATCTTCCAGGAAATCATGAAAGAGAATTGCCCTAATGTTTTAGACTCAGAAGGCAAAATTGGCATTGAAAGAATTCACCGATCACCTCCAGAAAGAGACCCCAAAATTAAAACCCCAAGGAATATCGTGGCCAAATTTCAGGACTATCGCACCAAGGAAAAGATATTGCAAGCAGCTAGAAAGAAACAGTTCAAATACCGAGGAACTGTAATTAGAATTACACAGGATCTGTCAGCTTCCACTTTAAAGGATGGAAGGGCCTGGAACCAGATATTCCGAAAGGCAAAAGAACTTGGATTACAGCCAAGAATAAGTTATCCAGCTAGAATGAGCATCATCTTCCAGGGAAGAAGATGATGGTCATTCAATGATACAGGACAATTTCACCTATTTCTAATGAAAAGACCTGATCTGAACAAAAAATTTGACCTCCAAATAGAGAAGTCAAAAGAAGCATAAAAAGGTAAAAAGGAAAACTCTTGAGAACTACATTTCTACTATAGGTATCCTTTAAAGAATGGCAGTATAATTTGATTTTTCTTTGATAATAATAATGGAAAAGAAATTAGAGGTGGAAGGGATACCATACTGAAAAAGCAAACGGGGGGGGGGGGGGAAAGAAGGCAAAATAAAGTAAAAATAAAGGAGGTAAAATAAGGTAAAATCTCATAAAGAGACATAGAAGATCTAATATAATTGAGGGAAAGAAGGGAGGGCGATGACTATTGTGTAAACCTTACTCTCATTAGATTGGACTCTAAGAGAGTATATCAGACACATTTGGCTTCAAAGAAAGGCCTGACCCTCCTTGTGGGGAGGTAGGAGGGAGGGGAGAAAAGGAAAGGGATAAACTAATAGAAGGATTAGGGGAAAGGTATAAAGGGGAGGGAGAGACTCTAAAGGGAGGAGAATTATTGGTGGGAGGTGGTCATCAAGAGCAAAGTACTGGGGAGGGGGGAAGGGAGAGAGGAAAAGGGAAGAGAAAATCATAACTCTGGGTAAATAAGATGGCAGGGAATACAGATATAGTTATTTTAACTGTGAATGTGAATGGGATGAACTCTCCCATAAAACGGAAAGGGGTAGCAGACTGGATTAAAAGGCAGAATCCTACAATATGTTGTTTACAAGAAACACATCTAAAACATAGAGATACATACAGAGTGAAGGTAAAGGGCTGGAGCAGAATCTTCTATGCTTCAGGTGAACAAAGAAAGGCAGGGGTAGCAATCCTTATCTCGGATCAAGTAAAAACAAAAATAGATCTAATTAAAAGAGATAAGGAACGAAACTACATTTTACTAAAGGGTTCCATAGACAATGAAGCAGTATCAATACTTAACATATATGCACCAAGTGGTATAGCATCCAAATTCCTAGAGGAGAAGTTAAGAGAGATGCAAGGAAAAATAGACAGTAATACTATAGTAGTGGGAGATCTCAACCTTGCTCTCTCAGAATTAGATAAATCCAATTCCAAAATAAATAAGAAAGAAATTAGGGAGGTTAACAAAAGGCTAGAAAAGTTAGGTATGATAGATCTCTGGAGGAAATTGAATGGTGATAGAAGGGAGTATACTTTTTTCTCAGGGGTTCATGGAACTTATACAAAAATTGATCATGTGTTAGGGCATAAAAACCTCAAAATCAAATGTAGAAAAGCAGAAATAGTAAATGCATCCTTCTCAGATCATGATGCAATAAAACTCACATCTAATATAAGGCCAGGAGAAAATAGACCACAAGTTATTTGGAAATTAAATAATCTAATCCTGAAGAATGAATGGGTGAAAGAGCAAATTATAGACACAATCGAAAATTTCATCCAGGAGAATGACAACAATGAGACAACATACCAAAATTTGTGGGACACGGCTAAAGCGGTTATAAGGGGTAATTTTATATCTCTAGATGCTTACTTGCGTAAAACAGAGAAAGAGAAGATTAATGAACTGGGCTTACAATTAAAAAAGCTAGAAAAAGACCAAATTAAAAACCCTCAATTAAATACCAAATTGGAAATTCTGAAAATTAAAGGGGAAATCAATAAAATTGAAAATAAGAAAACTATTGAATTAATAAATAAAAGTAAGAGTTGGTTTTATGAAAAAACCAACAAAATAGATAAGCCTTCAGTTAATTTGATTAGACAAAGGAAAGAGGAAAATCAAATTATTAGTCTCAAAAATGATAAGGGAGAACTTTCCTCCAATGAAGAGGAAATTAGAGTAATAATTAGGAGTTTCTTTGCCCAACTTTATGCCAATAAATTTGATAATGTAAATGAAATGGAGGAATATCTACAAAAATATAGATTGCCCAGATTAACAGAAGAGGAAATAAATTATTTAAATAGCCCTATTTCAGAAAAAGAAATAGAACAAGCTATTAATCAACTCCCCAAGAAAAAATCTCCAGGGCCAGATGGATTTACATGTGAATTTTACCAAACATTCAAAGAACAATTAATCCCAATACTATACAAACTATTTGAAAAAATAGGCAAAGAAGGTGTACTACCAAATTCCTTCTATGACACACATATGGTGCTGATAGCTAAACCAGGTAGGGAGAAAACTGAGAAAGAAAACTATAGACCCATTTCCCTAATGAATATTGATGCAAAAATTTTAAATAAGATTTTAGCAACAAGATTACAGAAAGTCATCCCCAGGATAATACATCAAGACTAAGTAGGATTTATACCAGGAATGCAGGGCTGGTTCAATATTAGGAAAACAATTAGCATAATCAATTATATTAATAACCAAATTAATAAAAAAACATATGATTATCTCCATAGATGCAGAAAAAGTCTTTGATAAAATCCAACCCCCATTCCTATTAAAAACACTGGAGAGTATAGGAATAAATGGGCTTTTCCTTAAAATGATTAGTAGTATCTACTTAAAACCTTCAGCAAGCATCATATGTAATGGAGTCAAACTAGAACCGTTCCCAATAAGATCAGGAGTGAAACAAGGCTGCCCAGTGTCACCATTATTATTTAATATTGTCTTAGAAATGTTAGCTTTGGCAGTAAGAGAAGAAAAAGAGATTAAAGGAATTAGAGTAGGTAATGAAGAAACCAAATTATCACTCTTTGCAGATGACATGATGATATACATAGAGAACCCTAGAGACTCAACTAAAAAACTACTAGAAACAATTCACAACTTTAGCAAAGTTGCAGGATACAAAATAAATCCACATAAATCATCAGCATTTTTATATATTACCAATAAAGTTCAGCAGCAAGCGATACAAAAAGAAATTCCATTCAAAATAACAGTTGATAGTATAAAATATTTGGGAATTTATCTGCCAAGGGATAGTCAGGAACTATATGAACTAAACTACAAAACACTTTCCACACAAATCAAATCAGACCTAGTTAATTGGAAAAACTTAAAATGCTCATGGGTAGGATGAGCGAATATAATAAAAATGACAATACTACCCAAACTAATTTACTTATTCAGTGCCATACCAATCAAACTCCCAAGAAATTATCTTACAGATCTAGA
>JAJPUD010029523.1:0-13833 GCA_023553655.1 Myrmecobius fasciatus
ATAATACATATATATATATGTGTGTGTGTGTGTGTGTGTGTGTGTGTGCTTATGTGTGTGTGTATAGAAGAAATTATATTCACGAGTGTCCACCTTAACTTCCTTGTAAACTGTTCTTTTCAAACATTCTTTCAATATATTAAATGTCATTTCTGCCAAAAAAAATTTTAAATGTATGTCATTGTTACTATTAAAGCATTACTCAAAGACAAAGAGTTAAAATGAAAGGAACACTGACAGGCAGTGAACTTTAGGCTTAGCATCTGACACTTTAGGGTGTATGACTTTTAATCATTGTTACCTTCTATATTTCAGTGTATTTACCTGTAAAATGGGAAAAAATGTATTCGCAATATCAGTCTTGCAGAATTGCTATGAGGAAAACCTTACTGAATCACAAAAGGAAATGAGACCTAAAAATGGGCATTCTTATAGCTCTTCTCAAGATTTGAATGAATTATCAAGTGGTCTTTTCCCAGAATGTCTCCTCTTTGACCTTTCCACATAACTTAATACTCTTTATCTCCTTTTTGATCATCATTGTCATCTTTGCTTTCCTGGCACCTCTCACAGTGCTTGTACTTAGTGGTACAAACCTGTGATTTCATTCCCATCTGTAACTCATAATACAAGAAAATTCCCTGGGGCAGTAAGCACTTAATTGATCTTGCCAGTGTCACATAGCCAGTGTATGTCAGAGGCAGAGCTTGAACCCTCAGAGAAATATAGAATTTGTGTTTACCTATGGGTTTCTCATAGCATTCTCCAGTCAAATAACAATTAATTTCAAATAAGTCTCTGTTTTGGATAATCCATGTGTCTCTGTTCTTTCCATCCATTATTATAAATAATCAAGAGCAAGTAAAATAGAGTGTTGGTAATTAGTGAAATTTAAACTATAGTGCTAATTAAGCTACTTAAGCCTGAATTTTAAAATATAAGCCAAAGTAGAATTATTTCCAATTTTCCACTCACCTTTCTAAATTAAAAAAAAAATAATGAAATTTGAATTTCTATGGCACTTTAGTATTTTTCAAATGGTTTAACACATCTTGTTTTTTGGTTTGAACCATGGGCATAGAGAACTTCTCCTTCTGATAAAGAAATTCCCTCCACTGATAAAGTTGAGCAATTATTTTATATCCTATAGCCTAGTACCTTCAGGGCACTGAAAGGATGAATGAGTTGTCCATGATCACATGATATGTGTCAAAGTCAGAATCTCTGAGGTCTTTTTGACTCCATGGCTGGTCCTTTAATCACTATCTCATGCTGCTTCCTGTGCAATTCATTCATTTGATTTCCACAAGAATATTGATAGATAGGACAGATATTACATAAATTAAGGATGAGGGATCTGGAGAAGAAGTGACTTTTCTATGTTTATGAATGGCTGAGATATGACTAGTACCCAGGTATTTTTACATCTAGTCTAGTGTTATTATCAGTAACCCCCTAAAAAGAAACATTAAATGAGGTATAAAGCAAAGAATTGTATGCTATCCCAAAGAATTTGCTGCTATGATGATATAGACCTGTATTGTTCTTTCAATTTAATTTGGCGGGGAGGGGTGAAGAGAGGAGCCTTGTTTCTTTCTTAAGAAAGCTCTGATTTCAGGGGCAGCTTGGTGGCGCAGTGGTTAGAGCACCAGCCCTGAAGTCAGGAGGACCTGAGTTCAAATCTGGTCTCAGACACTTAACACTTTTCCTAGCTGTGTGACCCTGGGCAAGTCACTTAATCCCAATTGCCTCAGCAAAAAGCAAAAAAAAAAAAAAAAAAAAAAATGGGGCAGCTAGGTGGCGCAGTGGATAGAGCACCAGCCTTGAAGTCAGGATGACCTGAGTTCAAATCTGGCCTCAGACACTTAACACTTCCTAGCTGTGTGACCCTGGGCAAGTCACTTAACCCCAATTGCCTCAGCAAAAAAAAAAAAAAAAAAAGAAAAGAAAAGAAAGCTCTGATTTCTTTTATATTAAAATGGTCCATCAAGAAAAATAAAGTATAGCTGGGGAAGATTTTTCTGACTTGGCAAAAGCTTTCAGGGACATATGTGGACATGCCATAGTTGAATTGAGATTGATCAAACAGATTTTTTTAAATATAGCACATTTTATAAACTTTCTATTTCCCCAAATGAATTTGAGAATAATAATAAATGATGGCTGAAATTATGTAGGCAATAAACAGGATGAGGAATGAAAACATCTCAATGTGAACAGCACTTAAATAACCCTTGCCATTAGGGACTAGGTTCCCACTAAAAGAGAAGGCATGGATCCAAAGAGGTAAGAGTATCTTGGAAGACTTTTCTGAGCAGCAAAATAAAATTAGTCAATAAACAAGCAGGTATTAAGCACCTATTATGGGCAAGGCATTATGGCAGCCTCTATGCTAGGTATTAGAAATAGAGATACAAACAATGAAATAATACACACAGGATATAGAACCAAAAAGGACCTTAGAAATCATATGCTACAATTTCTCTCATTTTACAGATGAGGAAAACCATAGTTAAGGATTTGGTTTTCTCAATTTTTCAAAGAAAAAATTGCCTTAAGGATTTTTTTGCAATTAAGTTTTCTCTCATCCCCATATAATGACCAATCAGGATTCCTTGGAATATGTAACATCTGAAATGACCCTGTTCAATAATCTTCTGATAATAAACATCAAGTGAGTTATAAAATGGAGAACTGGATGCTTGGCAAAAGAAATTCTGATCTGATGATAAAGGTCAGCTTAAAGTCAAAGTAAAAGACAAATTCATTTTGGATCATAAGTGAGGTCTTCCAGATGGTCCTATTTGTGGATAGCATTATATTTATTGGATCAAGTCCAAAAACTCTGCAGAGCCTTCTAGAATAAATCTGTAATCATTGAAAACAAAAAATTTGACCTGTCCATCCACACATGAAAAACCAGATGAATGAAAAAATATTTATTACCTAGATTTTAACAAATATCTGAATAGACAACCTATGTAACTTGTCCAACACCATACATGTATATGTAAATACACATAATATATGTTTTTATATGTATACATATACATATATATATACATATACATATAGATATATATACACATATATGAGAAAGGCCATACAAATAAATAATAAATTGGTACAGAGTTGAGAAAGAGGAAAGCAGGCTGAATTGCTTTGGGGAAATTTCAGAATATTTTCATTAACTCCAAGTTCCTCTTAAATGCAAAGTGGGGGGTAGGGGAGTAGCCCAGATGACAGAGAGGAGATAAAACTTTTTCTGAGCTCTCATCATATCTCTCAAATTAAAAGCAAATTAAGCCACTAGACTTGTTTTGGAGTGACAGAACCCACAAACATTTGGAGTGTAACAAATTTCCAACAGAAAATAATTTAGAAGATAATCAGAATAGATCTGTTTTAATCAGGCACAGAGGAAAGCAGGCCAAGGGCAGGTAACCAGATGAAAACCTGAGAACAGGCAGTGCAGAGACCCAGGGCAGTGTGGGCTCCAGGCACCAGAAAATCTACCAGGAAGAACCTACTGCCATGTTGGCTACTCTGTCCTGGTTGCTAGCCAGTAGATCAGCAGAGTAGCTGTAAGACAGGCAATGCAAGTACAAAAGGCAAATAGTGAGCCCCTTTCAAAACCTGGCTATGCCCAACCAGCACCATAAGTTAGTCAGCACTGATCCAGCACAGCCACTGTCACCTGTAGAGGAAGCTAGGACAATCTCCTCTTTGTACTAAAAGCAGACCTCAACCTTTAAAAAAATGAGCAAAAAAGCAAAAAGAACTCTAACCATACATAGTCTTTATGGAGAAAGACAAGAACAGATTTGAAACCATGAGGATATTAAAACAAATCATCTCCAGATGAATCCCCAAAGGGTGATATGAATTGGTCCACATCTCACAAGATTCTCTTGGAAGAATTCAAAAAAGATCCTAAAAGAGAGTTAGAAGAAAAATAGGGAAAGGAAAAGAGAATTTTACAAGAAGTTTTGGAAAAGAAAACACAGAAATTACCTGAAGAAAACTCCTTACAAGAGCAATTTGGAGCTATGCTCAAAAAGTTATCAAACAACGCATACCCTTTGACCCAGCAGCGTTTCTACTGGGCCTATATCCCAAAGAGATTTTAAAGGAGGGAAAGGGACCCACATGTGCAAAAATGTTTGTGGCAGCCCTTTTTGTAGTGGCAAGAAACTGGAAATTGAAAAGATGCCCATCAATTGGAGAATGGCTGAATAAATTATGGTATATGAATGTTATGGAATATTATTGTTCTGTGAGAAATGACCAACAGGAGGATTTCAGAGAGGATTGGAGAGACTTGCATGAACTGATGCTGAGTGAAATCAGCAGAACCAGGAGAACATTATACACAGCAACAAGACTATACGATGATCAATTTTGATGGACATGGTTCTCTTGAACAATGATGTGATTCAAACCAGTTGTGCTGCGATGAAGATAGTCATATACATCCAGAGAGAGGCCTGTGGGAACTGAGAGTGAACCACAACACAGCATTTTAACGCTTTCTGTGAATATTTCCATGCATTCTGTTTTTCTTCTTAGGTTGTTTTTTTTCTTCTTCTCTTTCTAGATGTGATGTTTCTTGTGCAGTAAGATAACTAAAGATATGTATACATGTATTGTATTTGTCATATAATTTACCCTATCTAGCATGTATTAGATTACCTGTCATCTAGGGGTAGGGGGTGGGGGGAAGGAAAGGAAAAGCTTGGGAAAAAAAAGGTTTTTTTGCAAAGGTCAATGTTGAAAGGTCACTCATATGTTTTGCAAATAAAAAGCTTTATTAAAAAAAAAAGAAAACTCCTTACAAAATAGATTTAGTGAAACAGAAAAAGCATTTCACTCCTTACAAAATTGATTTGACAAAATGGAAAAAAAAAAACAACCCTTTGAAAAACTGAATTTATGAAATGAAAAAAAATCCATAGAATACAACAGCTCATTTAAAAACTCAATTGGCCAAATACAAAGAGTTAAAAAAAGGTAACTAAAGAAAATCATGAAAAATTAGAACTGAACAAATGAAAATGAATGATTCAATGAGACATCAAGAATCAGTCAAACACACACATCTAACACCACATACCAAGATAAGATCTAAATGGATTCATGATCTGGATATAAAGAGGAATACTATAAGTAAATTAGAGGAATGTAATATAGTTTACCTCTCAGACCTATGGAGATGGAATAAATTTATGTCCAAAGAAGAACTGGGACTCTTAATTGAAAACCAGATAGATAACTTTGACTATATTAAATTTAAAAGTTTTTGTACAAACAAAACCAATGCAGTCAAGATTAGGAGGGAAGCAATAAATTGGGAAATCATCTTCACATTTAAGGGTTCTGATAAATGTCTCATCTCTAAAATATATAGAGAATTGTCTCATATTTATAAAAATTCAAGCCATTCTCCAATCAATAAATGGTCAAAGGATATGAACAGACTATTTTCAGAGGATGAAATTAAAACTATTTGTAGTCATATGAAAAGGTGCTCCAAATTACTGTTGATCAGAGAAATACAAATTAAGACAACCCTGAGGTACCATTACACACCTGTCAGATTGGCTAAAATGACAGGAAAAGTTAATGATCAAAGTTGGAGGGGATGTGGGAAGGCTGGGACACTGATGCATTGTTGGTGGAGCTGTGAATGGATACAGCCATTCTGGAGAGAAATTTGGAGGTATACTCAAAAAGTTATGAAACTGTGCATACCCTTTGACCCAGCAGCATTTCTATTGGGCTTATATCCCAAAGAAATCATAAAGGAAGGAAAGGGCCCCACATGGGCAAGAATATTTGTGGCAGCCCTTTTTGTAGTGGCTAGAAACTGGAAAGTGAATAGATTCAATTGGAGAATGGCTGAATAAATTATGGTATATGAATATTATGGAATATTATTGTTCTATAAGAAATGACCAGCAGGACGATTTCAGAGAGGCCTGGAGAGACTTACATGAATTGATGCTGAGTGAAATGAGCAGAACCAGGAGATCATTATACACGGCAACAACAGTACTATATGACAATTAATTCTGATGGACATGGCTCTCTTCAACAATGATATGTTTCAAACCACCTCCAGTTGTTCACTGAAGAAAGCCATATACACCCAGAGAGAGGGATGCAAAATGTGGACCACAACATAACCTTCTCATACTCCTTGATTGATGTTTGCTTACATTGTGTTTCCTTTATCTGATATATAGTTTGTGTAGATAAGATTTTTCTTGCACAACAATGATAAGTTTGGAAATATGTATACATATATTCGATTTGCCAATATTTAAACATAATTAACATGTAGTGGATATCCTGCCATCTAGGGAAGGGGTGGGGAAGTTGGGGGGGAAAAAATTGTAATGGAAAGCTATGCAAGGGTTATTGTTGAAGAATTACCCACACATATGTTATGCAAATAAAATAAAATTAAAAAAAAAAAACAACTCTGAGATGCCACTACATCCCTCTCAGATTGGGTAAGATGACAGGAAAAGATAATGACAAATGTTGGAGTGTATGTGGGAAAACTGGGACACTAATGCATTGTTGGCGGAATTCTAAACCAATCTAATCATTCTGGAGAGCAATTTGTAACTATGCTCAAAGTTGTTATCAAACTGAGCATATCCTTTGATCCAGCAGTGTTCCTACTGGACTTATATCCCGAAGAGATCTTAAAGGAGGGAAAAGGGCTCACATGTGTAAAAAATGTTTGTGGCAGCCGTTTTTGTGGCAGTAAAGAACTAGAAACTGAGTGCAGGTCCATCAGTTGGAGAATGACTGAATAAGTTATAGTATATGAATGTTATGGAATACTATTGTTCTTTAAGAAATGATCAACAGGATAATTTCAGAGAGGTCTGGAGAGACTTACAGGAACTGATGCTAAGTGACATGAGCAAAATCAGGAATTCATTGTATACGGCAACAGCGAGATTATAGATGAGCAATTCTGATGGATGTGGCTTTTCTCAACAATGAGATGATTCAGGCCAGTTTCAATGATTTTGTGATGTTGAGAGCCATCTACACTAAGAGAGAGAACTCTATGAACTGAGTGTGGATCGCAATATAGCAGTGAGGGAAAGGAGAAGATTGGAACACAAGGTTTTGCAAGGGTCAAGGTTGAGAAAGTATCCTTGCATGTGTTTTGAAAATAAAAAGCTTCAATTAAAAAATAAAATAAATGTAAAGGCCAACCTTTCCCATATAAATCTTTAGCCAGAATTGCTGTCTGGCAGGAATTCTTGGAATATCACTGTTTCTGAATTACTAAAAATGAGAATCTCTCTAAGTGCAATAGGAAGACACATGATGTTTGGAACAGGCTGCAGAATATAGCTAACCAAGAATACTAAAGATGAATATGAGAAAAAACATATATGCAAATCAGAAAATAATGCCTAGTCAAATAGGAAGAGTGAGAGTGAATAGATAGATGGTAAATGTTCCACTTGTACCTTCCTGCTGTCAGAGAAAGCAAAGAAAATCTCCAATATTAAGTGAGCCCCCTTTGATGAACTTTCAGTAATATATGGATAAGTCACACAGGAAAGGAAAGCACTGAATCATTTGTAGTTATCTGCATCACTGGAATGAACTACTAAATCCAGTGACATATTCCCTGGAATATATACTAGTATTCCTCTCTTCATCCAAAGGAGCACAATGATATGTGTGTGTATGAATATACACACACACATATACATACATATATATATGTATATATATATATATATAATTCTGTTCAGTTGATATGTATATCATAAACAGACAAGTACTTAATGGTGCCAGTTGTGAGAAAAGAGGCAATTCAGCCTACTTGTTCAACTAACTATGCATATTTCCCTTCTTCTTTCTATAAACTAATGCCCATGCTTTCTTCTTTCCTTCATCTGACTTCCTATTTCCTGTAATATGGAGGTTTTATGGCATTCTTCTACTCAAAAATAGTCAATGGTATTAGGACCCTGCCTGAACAGCCATGTTTGTAATATCACAATTACCAGGTCATATCTCTTAATCTTCTAGGTTTTTTTAATGGATATAAGGAAATATAATAACTTAATCCTCCTCAAGTCAGTTCTATGCAGAACAATAAGATTCAGAAAAGGGGACAATAGGTCATGTGACTTGACTGAGGTGATAGATTTCTGTTGCTTATAGGTCTAAGTATTCAAAATAACTATAAAAGAATAGGGTTGTCAAGAACAGCAAATTCATCCTAGAGCCTTAACCACAGAATATGTAAAAAATATCTAAGATTCTAGGAAGTAGGAATATAAATATATGTGAAATGACTTAACCAGGAAAGAAGCAGTGTGGTATACTGGGAAGAGTGCTGATCTTTGAGTCAGGAATTTTATAGCAGTGGTTTCTTATTATCTCTAAAATTAAATTTAAAATCCTCTACATGATTTTTAAAGCCCTCAAAAAACAGGCTTTTTGTATCTTTTGTTTTCTTACTCTTTACTCCTTTCCATATATTCTGTAATCCAGTAACACTGGCTTTCTTAAATGCTGATTTCTTACTTTGGGTCTTTCCATCCAATGCACAGAATGCTTTCCCTCCTTTTCATATTTCTCAGGAATTCCCTGATCTCCTACAAGATTCAGGTCAAATCCCTTCTTCAACTAATTACTTCTGCCTCCTCTGCTAGTGCCTTCCCTCTGAAATTACCTTGCATTTCACAGAATATGGCTTGTTTGCACATGGCTATTATCAGGTTTTCTTCCTCTTTAGAAAGCGTGCTCCTTGTGAGCAGGGGACCTATTTTTGCATTTCTTTGTATTCCCAATGTTTAGTAAAATGCTTGGCACATAATAAGCAATTAATAAATTCTTGTTAACCAACTTTCTACTTATGAAACATTAGCCAAGCCTCAGTTTCCTCATTCATCAAAAGAGTAAGTTGTATTAAATTACTTCTAAGTGTCTTTTAAATTCCAAATATATGACCTACAATATCTTTTTGTTTTGCATTTCTCTTTCCTCTCTTACAGATTAGAAGACTAATAGCTATGAGCACTGTTCCTCTGATTTTAAAAACAAAAGTCAATTATGTCTTTCTGCATCTACTTCTTTTTTCCTTTTCCATTCTCCTCTCCCTTTAGATATTCCTCTTTCAATCCCTGTCCCTTCTACTTTCTATATTTCTTTAAACTTTTCTTTCTCTTTTCCCTTCTCTCATTCTTCTTGCTGTCTTTTTTCTGCTTATTAAATATTCTGAGTGGGTTTAGAAAAATGTCCTTTACAATGAAAGTTCATTTAAGAAGAAAGAGAAAAAAATATGTTATATATAGTACAAGTGGAATGATGAGCAGCAAACTAGAGTCACATTATTTGTTACTATTCAGTTGTTTTTCATCTATGTCCAACTCTTCATGTCCCTATTTGGAGTTGTTTGCCATTTTCTATTCTAGCTTATTTTACAGATAACAAAACTGAGGCAAAATAAGGTTAAATGATTTGAGAAAGGTCACACAATTATTAAGTATCTGAGGTCAGATTTGAAATCAGAAAAATGAGTCTTCTTGACTCCCCATTGGCACTCAGCACTCTATCCACTATGCCTCCTACCTACCAAGAGCTACACCTTAGGGTAACCAAGGACAGACACCTAATGTGATTTTCACTGTCTCCTCAAATTATTAATTAATGGTGAACAATTAATGATTAAAAAAGAACAAAATACAGTGTTTTTTGCAAAAGGAGAATTTATTGCCAGAGAATATGTTATTGTCACAATTGTGGATGGACAATCATGTGAGTTGAAAAAGAACTTTGTTTTAATATAAACTGCTAAAATATGTGAATGAAGAAACACAGCTTTCAGATGGGATTTTGGATAGTTTTGGACATAAAATGATATGTGGTGTGGATTTGAGGATTTGAATGTATGTTAAAAAATGTAGAGTGATGCCTCACTTATGTAAGAACAGTTTCATGTTATAAAGAAGCAAAGAAAGATCTTTTACTTATTAAAAATGAAAAAAAATGTGATTGTGGACAAAATTCAGTTTCAAGGACACAAAAGAGACTACCATTTTGAGAACTTCAGAGCTACAAAGCATGATGGAATGTTAAGTAATTTGCATTTATAGCAGTTTTATGATTAGAGAGGGTAAAACTAAGAGAATATAAAAATATAAACATTTGGAGACTTGAGACAATCAACTTGATAGGAGAAATTTGGGGAATTGTGACTTTGTAAATTAAAAGATAAGTCACTGGGAGTCCAGAAGCTCTCATTTAAGCCACTGAATTACGTTATACCAAGTATCACAGGCAAAGGAAACTTGAGAAGTGAAGACAGCAGTGGAGGTTGAAAAGCTGTTCCCCTTGGAACTGTGGCATTTAAAGGAAATGAACTGATTCCTGACTTGTCTGGAAAAGAATTCAAATGAAAATCAATGTCTTTCAGCCCACTTCTCTTCCTCCTAAAAGGTGAAACTTTTGATAAGGTATTATTGCTCTCTTCTGCCACCTCTGGCTTGAACATGAAAATAAGGTGAGGGTTTTGCAATTGCTATAGTACTTTGATGTTTAAAGAGTGAATCTGAGTAGCATTTCTGTGACGTCCCTTCTTACTGGGCAGCACAGCATCCACTAGAATGAATAACAGGTGGGATAGAGTAGATTTGATGAAGGTGGCAATTCTCTGATTTAAAAAGAACTATTACTTGTATTAAGAACTAAGCCAATCTAAATGCCCTTTTAAATGTGCTTATTAATTGAGTTAATAAAGATTGTTTTCAAATACAGAAGTGATAAAGATGGGGATAATCAGCAATCAAGCAGTAAGCAAAGAAGCAATTTCAGATGCTGCAGATGTTCCCAAATGGACTATAATATATCTGCCTCCAGTCTAAAATTGTGAGGTGATCTAAAAACAGAATCTTTTCTTCCTCATATGATTCACTGTTATGTTCCTATAAGTATTGTACATCTTTACCACAGCTATTGAATACATTTGTAAAAGAATATGATTATACCTTATATATGTATTATGGTATTTTTATAGCTTATATATTTGTTTTAATAGAGCATTATATCTAATATTATTTCTTCCTTATTAGATATCTCTATTTTTATAACATGATTAAAATTATCATGTTTTCTTTTCTATTTATGAACACTTTGTTTCTTCCTGCTAACATACACATTCTCATGGATTTAATACAAGTGAGGAAAGACGAGAAGGAAGTTAGAAAAAAGAAAGGAAACTCAAAGAAGTGAATGAAAAGATGACAGAATATGGAATAAGGACAAGATGAGATCTTTCTTTGCCTCCTCTTAGATTCTCTTCCCAACTACCAAGCAAAGTTTTCAAATACAGTAATTAGATCTATTCAGTAAACTTAGGCATAGATTTTTTTATTTTTTTATTCTTTTTTTGCTATTTAATGCCTTCTAATTTTTATTTATTTTATTTTCCACAATTATATTTTAAAACAATTTTAACATTCATTTGTAAGATTTGGGGGTTCTAAAATTTTTTTCTCCCTCCTTACCACTACTTCATTGAGAAGGCAAGCAATTCAATATAGGTTATACATGTATAATCATGCAAAATATTTCCATACATTATTCATTTTCTGAAAGAAAATATAAACCAAAACAAAGAAAACCTCCAGAAAAATTAAGCAAAAAAAGCATGCTTTAATCTGTATTCATACAAAATCAATTCTTTTTTTAGGGATGGTTTGCTTTTTTCATCATAAATTCTTCAGAGTTGTCTTGGATCATTGTATTGCTGAAAATAGCTAAGTCATTTACAGCTAATCATTTTGCAATATTTCTGTTATTTTCTTTTTTTTTATTTGCATATGTGTGGGTAATTCTTCAACAATAACCCTTACATATCTTTCTGTTAAAAAATTTTCCCCCCAACTCCCCACCCCTCCCCTAGATGGCAGGATATCCACTACATGTTAATTATGTTAAAATATTGGCAAATCAAATATATGTATACATATTTCCAAACTTATCATTGTTGTGCAAGAAAAATCTTATCTACACAAACGATATATCAGATAAAGGAAACACAATGTAAGCAAACATCAATCAAGGAGTATGAGAATGTTATGTTGTGGTCCACATTTCACATCCCTCTCTCTGGGTGTATATGGCTTTCTTCAGTGAACAATTGGAGGTGGTTTGAAACATTTCATTATTGAAGAGAGCCATGTCCATCAGAATTGATCGTCATATAGTACTGTTGTTGCCATGTATAATGATCTCCTGGTTCTGCTCATTTCATTCAGCATCAGTTCATGAAAGTCTCTCCAGGCCTCTCTGAAATCATCTTGCTGGTCATTTCTTACAAAACAATAATATTCCATAATATTCATATACCATAATTTATTCAGCCATTCTCCAATTGAAGGGCATCTATTCAATTTCCAGTTTCTAGCCACTACAAAAAGGGCTGCCACAAACATTCTTGCACATGTGGGGCCTTTTCCTTCCTTTATGATTTCTTTGGGATATAAGCCCAATAGAAATGCTGCTGGGTCAAAGGGTATGCACAGTTTGATAACTTTTTGAGCATAGCTCCAAACTGTTCTCCAGAATGGCTGTATCTGTTCACAGCTCCACCAACAATGCATCAGTGTCCCAGCCCTCCCACAACCACTCCAACATTCATCATTAACTTTTCCTGTCATTTTAGCCAATCTGACAGGTGAGAAGTGGTACCTCAGGGTGGTCTTGATTTGCATTTCTCTGATCAATAGTGATTTGGAGGACCTTTTCATATGACTATAAATAGTTTTAATTTCATCCTCTGAAAATTGTCTGTTCATATCCTTTGACCATTTATTGATTGGAGAATGGCTTGAATTTTTATAAATATGAGACAATTCTCTATATATTTTAGAGATGAGACCTTTATCAGAACCCTTAAATGTAAAGATGATTTCCCAATTTATTGCTTCCCTCCTAATCTTGTCTGCATTGATTTTGTTTGTACAAAAACTTTTTAACTTAATATGGTCAAAGTTATCTATCTGGTTTTCAATTAAGAGTTCCAGTTCTTCTTTGCACATAAATTTATTCCATCTCCATAGGTCTGAGAGGTAAACTATATTACATTCCTCTAATTTACTTGTAGTATCACTCTTTATATCCAGATCATGAACCCATTTAGATCTTATCTTGGTATGTGGT
This sequence comes from Myrmecobius fasciatus, assembly GCA_023553655.1. NCBI lineage: Eukaryota > Metazoa > Chordata > Mammalia > Dasyuromorphia > Myrmecobiidae > Myrmecobius > Myrmecobius fasciatus. The sequence goes on from JAJPUD010029523.1 coordinate 13,210, forward strand.
GTTAGATGTGGGTCAAGCCCTAATTTCTTCCACACTAGTTTCCAGTTTTCCCAGCAGTTTTTGTCAAATAGTGAATACTTATCCCAAAAGCTGGGGTCTTTGGGTTTATCACAAACTAAATTGCTATAGTTATTGCCTAGTTTGTCTTGTGATTTTATCCTATTCCACTGATCGACTACTCTATTTCCTAGCCAGTACCAAATGGTTTTGATGACCGCTGCTTTATAATATAGTTTTAGATCTGGTACAGCAAGTCCACCATCGGCAGCCTTTTTTTTTCATTAATCCCCTTGAAATTCTTGACCTTTTGTTTTTCCAAATGAACTTTGCTACTATTTTTTCTAGATCTGTAAGATAATTTCTTGGGAGTTGGATTGGTATGGCACTAAATAAGTAAATTAGTTTGGGTAGTATTGTCATTTTTATTATATTCGCTCGTCCTACCCATCAGCATTTTAAGTTTTTCCAATTGACTAGGTCTGATTTGATTTGTGTGGAAAGTGTTTTGTAGTTTAGTTCATATAGTTCCTGACTATCCCTTGGCAGATAAATTCCCAAATATTTTATACTATCAACAGTTATTTTGAATGGAATTTCTTTTTGTATCTCTTGCTGCTGAACTTT
>JAJPUD010029524.1:0-13833 GCA_023553655.1 Myrmecobius fasciatus
CCAGGGACGATGCCCACGAGCTGAGGCGCCCAGGCACGGCGCAGTTCCCCCCGCCAGGGCTCACCTCACGCAGCAGGCGGGTCTCCAGCAGCTCCTGGTAGGCCCTCTCGGACTCCTCACACCGGTCGTGCTTTTGCAGGTCCAAAGCCTTGTGGTACAGGGAGAAAGCTTCTGCTTCCTGGCAGGGAACAAAGGAAAGGATGCAATCCATGTGTGGGTGCCTGGGCCCCGGGGGGGGGGGGAGGAGGACGGGCCCCGCCCACTCACCTGTGCCTCCTTGGTCTGGGTCTTGTGGCTCTTGAAGGTCCCTTCATGGTCATCCTCCACAGTGGAGCTGGCATTCAAGGCTGCAATGCGGATCTAGAGCCAGGGCACAGACCAAATCCCATGGACGCCAGGCTAGGGAGCCTCGGCGCCCCTGGACAAAGAGGGCACGGGCCCCGGATCCCGCACCTCCTCCCTCCAAAGACCCTGCCGATGGCGAGCACCGAGCACCCCCCTCGTCTGGGCACCTCGGGGAGAGCGGGGGCTGGGGTTCTCATCCCCCCATGAACAACAGGGAAAACACCGTCCCTGGGCCCCAAAGCCGGGGGGGGGCCTGCCCCTCCAAGGCCCCCCACCTCCCATCTGTCCCTTGGGTCAGGTGCATCCCAGCCCCTTCCAAGCTGGACTAGCTCACCCTCACTCACCCACCTCTGTAAAATGGGCCAGCAGCAGCCGGCGCCTCCAAGGAGAAGGAGCGCTCAGCACCCAGCCGGCCACAAGAGCCGTCCCCCCAGAAAGGTCCCTGGGGAGATAGCTCACACCCAGACCACCCCCAGGCCCCTCTCACTCACCATCTCTGCAGGGGGCAGCACTGCTCCTTCAGATCATCCCCCGTCCAGGCCCAGGTCACTTCTGAGAAAAAAACGAGGGACCTGAGCGGGGACCCCAGGCCCTGCCCATCCCCCAGGCAGCACGCCAAGCCCCCCTCCCCGGCTCACTGCCAGGCCCCGCTCCCTCTGCACTGGGAGGAAGACCCCCGGCCCCACTCCCAGCCCTGGCCCCCAGCTGCCTCGGTGTCCTCCTGGAAACACGGGAGACCCTAACGGCACCCACCTGGTGTGAGGGCCCAGATGGGGGCCCCCCAACTCACACCCACATGCACACAGCAAACCCACAGCTACACACAATAAACACACATACGACAAACACACACCTGCATACAATAAACACACATACAACACACATATACACAAAACAGGCAAAAATACAATAAACACACATATATACAATAAACACATACAACAAACACACACGTACACAAAACAGGCAAACACACACATGCACACAATAAACACAAGCAAAACACACACACAATAAACACACATATACACAATAAACACACATGCAACAAACACATATACACAAAACAGGTAAAAACATGCATGCACACAATCAACACAGGCAAAACACAATAAACGGCCCCCCAACTCACACCAGCAAACCCACAGCTACACACAATAAACACACATACAACACACACAAAACTGGCAAAAACACACATATGCACAATAAACAGGCAAAACACACACACAATAATAAACACATACACACACAATAAACACACGGCAGTAGACACATAAGCACACATACACACAAAACAGGCAAAACACACACCTGCACACAATAAACACATGAAATGCACGCATGCACACAATGAACACACATACAACAAACATACATGCACACAAAGCGGGCAAACACACTCACACAATAAACACACATATAATACAATAAACAGGCAAAAACACACATGCATGCAATAAACACAGGCAAAACACACACAATAAACACCTGGTAATAGACACACATAAACACATAAACACACATCCACATAATAAACACCTGCACACACATACAACAAAGACACATGCACACAAAACAGACAAACACACACAATAAACACACATGCAACAAACACACATCCACACAATAAACAGGAGGAAACATACCTACACACAATGAACAGAGGCAAAACATACCTACACACAACAAATACACATACAACAAACACACATGCACACAATAAACACAGGCCAGACATACACATAATAATAAACACGTACACACACAATAAACACATGGCAATAGATGCATAAGCACACATACACACAGAGCAGGCAACACACACACCTGCACACAATAAACACACAGACATACAATAAACACATATAACACACCCACGACAAACAGGGGGGGGGGGGCAGGGGTGGTGCCGGAGGCCCAAGCGGGTGGCCAGCAGCTCCACGCAGGGGCCAGCCAGACGGGCACGAGGAGTCCCGGCTCTGGAAGGCTCTCACACCCAGCGTGCCAAGGAGGCCGGCACTGAGAAGCCCCTGGGCCCCCGAGAGCTGAGAACTGAAAAGAAAGGCGGGGGCCCCAACCAGAGCCCGTTGCTCCCAGCCTGCCCCGGAGAAGTGCCCGGTCTGAGGGTGTCTGGGAGGGCGCTGAGGTGCCCCGAGCCCAGCATGGAGGGGCAGGGGGGGCACGGAGAGCGCCAACAATAACAATCAGAAGAGAATGGCATTCACCCTGCTGGGGGCAGGGGGCTGGGGGCGGCCCGCTTCTGCTCCGTGGGAGCCCCACTGAAAATGGAGTGCTGCCCAAAAGCAGGCTAGGGGGTCCGGCCCACGGACTTGGCCCTGAGTCTCCCCTTCTGTTCCCTGTGGCCTCTGTCTTCTCCCTTCCATGGACCCAAATGTCCTCCAGGGTTGAGATGCTGCCTGCAGGGCCTTCTGATTAGGCGGCTGACTCAGGGGGAAACTGAGGCAGGGAAGGTTCAGAGAGCCCAGAATGCTCTTGTGCCACGGGGGAAACTGAGGCATGGCAGGGACCAGAGAGGCCAGCATCCTCTTGTGACATGGGGGGAAACTGAGGCAGAATGGGGGAGAGGACGCAGGCCCCGCCACCCCGTAACCCCAACCCACCAACCGCAGCCCCCGCTCACCCACCTGGGTTTCCTGACAACTGTTTAGGTCGCTCCTCGGCTCGGTGCAACCTCGCGCAGGCGCAGAAGGGAGAGAAAAAGCCGGCGCGGGAGCCGGCCAACAATGCGAGCGCCGAATGGCTGCTGCTCCGGGCGACTTCGGCCAATCGGAGAGGAAAGGGCGGGTCTTCTGGTGACGTCACGGAGGCCCTACCCCCGGGAAGGAGGGCTAATTCGTCTTTGTTTCCGGGGAGTGGCCGAGACGGTCAGAGGGTGGGCCTCTTCACAAAGAGAGGGACGGAAGGGGCCGGGGAGAAGAGGGACCGCCCCTAGGGCACAACAGGAAGTGGGCTCTGAGGGCAGGGAATGGCGGAAGTGACCTCACAGCGGAGAGAAAAGGAGCCCTCCCCCGTCCTCCCAAGGCGGGGCCCTTAGTCTGATGTAGAGATCGCGCTAGCCCGGAAAGGGAGGAGCTCTGGTGGGGGAAGGAAGTAGAAGGAAAGTGGGCGGGGCCACGACCGAAAATGCCCTCCCGGGGCGGGACCGGACCGCAGCCCGACTTCCCAAGCGAGAGGGCGCTCTCACGCTCTGCGGGAGCCAGCATAGAGTAGGCGCCTACTGTGCACCTCAGGCACTCAAGGGCCATAGGGCTCCTGGTAGGAACCAGGACCTCAGTCCTGGCTGCCCCAGGCCTGGCCATGGGAACGGAGACCCTCCTCGAGCCCCGGGGGCCTGGGCCTGCCAGCCAAGCCACTGCCCCGCCCTTGGGAAGGGTAGAGTGGCCCTGAGCTTCTGGGCCCCCGGGGCACTTCCCAGAGAGGGGGAGGGGAAGAGAAAGGAGGCCCCAGCCATTTGTACACAATGGGAGGCACACACCTGACGCCCGAGTGGCGGTGGCGGAGGCAGAATTCGAACTCGGGCTCCCCGCAGAGCTTGCCTTCGAGTTGCTTGACCATCAGCGGGCCTGGGGTGAACTTCAGGGTTGGGGCAGCAGGTACCCGGCCAAGTGGCTCTCCCTTTGACGCCATCCGGGTGGCCACCTTGTCCACTTGGCCACCGTGCGGTGGAAGATCTAGGTCCTAACTGATTTCTGCCCACCTTCCTCAACTCTCATCCCTCGCCCCCAGCATCCGCTCGTCCCCCCAGCATCCCCTCGCCCCCCAGCATCGCCTTGCCCCCCAGCATTGCCTCATCCCCTGCGTCCCCTCACCCCCCAGCATTGCTTTGCCCCCCAGCATCCCCTTGTCCCCCACCATCGCAGCCATTTCAGACCCGGTGACCCCCCCCCCCCAGCACCTCTGCCCAAGGAGACACACTTCCCCATTTCCTTTGAATGGTCAGCTGGGTTAGAAGGAGAGACAGCTTTCTTGTCTCATAAATTGGGCGGCTACTTGTAGAGCTTTGGGCCTAGAGTCAGGAAGACCCAGGTGACCCTGGGCACGTCTGCCTCGGTTTCCTAACCTGTCAAATAAGCTGGAGAAGGAAATGGCAGACTACCCCCAAAGTGACTGTTGCTAATAGGGCAAGCCGGCCCTATGGGTAAGGAGACCCATTGTTCTGATTCAGGCTCTCACTTGGCGGGAGCTAGCTGAACCAGTGGGAACACTCAGGCAACGTTGGGAGTGCTGGGTCCTGCACCAAGTTGTTTAGAGGAGGATCCTCAGAGGCTCCCTGTCTCCCCCTTTTAAGAACACTTCCCCTGGAGTCTCCTGCCTCTCTGGGACCAAAAGGACCACCGGGAACCCCTTGTTCGCATGACAACCCTCAGGTCTCCGGCCATAGACGCCCCTCGTGGTGCCCTGAGGCTTCTCAGCTAGAGGCAGCAAGATGGCTCAGGTGAGTCCGAAAGAGCTGATTTCCAATCCCACCTGAGACACTAGCTGTGTGACTCTGGCCAAGTCACTTTCCCCGTGTCTGCTTTAGCTTCCTCGTCTGTAAAACAGAGAGCGCACATACTTCACAGGGTATACCACAAGGATCAAACAAGAGAAGATCAGCAGTTCTTCTCCAACATAAAGCTCCCCAGGCCCTTCCCCATCCTGGCTGCCCTCCATGGGACATGCTTTGGCTGGTCAGCATCCTTAAGCTGGGACCTCCAGAAAAGCCCACAATGCCCCAGAGGAGCCCAGCACGACAAGGTGAGGGGTAGCAGGACTCTCCATCTCCACCCCCTGTGCCTTTCTTCTGACAGGCCCCAAGATTAGAAAGCAGCAGGACCCCTCTGCCGCTCCTCTCTGACCGGACTCAAGGTTAGGGCGCAGTGGGACCCCCTGTGTCAGCTGCCACTATCTGCACTGGCACCTGCCAGCAGCCAGCCTGCCATCTTGTTCAGATTTGGGGCTATTTAGCCTGGTGTCCCCCACTTCGTTCATGTAAAGGCGACCTTTTCTTGATACCCAAGCACAACAGTCTCACCATCAGCCCACATGACTCCACCCTGTTTGGCTGAGCCCGGCGCTCTGGCTGTCGCCATGTTCTCTGGTTCTTAGTTCCATTTTGGCCACAGTGAGTTAGAGAGGAGACGCTGGAGACCCGAAGGCTGGACCTGTGAACTAGGGACAGCGGCTGGGAGAAGGGGTGAGATTCCAGGGACCAGAAAGTAAGGGGAGGGCTCCGGCCTGATGGCACACCCCGCTAATGGAGGGGGTGGAGGGGCAGGATGAGCAGAGGCTGAAGGGGGACCACAAAGGGGCACCAGCAGGGTCTGGCCAGCTACAGAAGGAGAAACACAGAAGAGAGAAACAAGATCAAGAAAGCGGATGGAGAAAAGGCCACAGGAGCGTGCTGACGACATGGACACAGGAAACCTTGGGGGGCAGTTTGATTATGAAGAAAAGGAGGAAGTGAGGGACCCGGGGGCTGGTCACAGCCACAGGACAGGGCCAAACTTTGGCCCAATTTAGGACACTATCCAGCACTCAGAATGGCTACAGCATCCACCTCCCAGGAGCTCTCTGGGTTAGGGTTAGGAAAGGCCTGGACTCCCCCTCTTCCTTCAGTGTCACCCTCAGGGCCCCTCCTGCCACCCTTTCATACCCCAACTTAGGCCCAGCAGCTGTGGGAAGGGCAGCCAGGGCTTTGGACAGTGTGAAGACACCCAATGAGGCAGAAGGAATCCAACCGTGTTAACTGTGTCTAGTCGTGCTCCAGAGTGGGTGCAGCCCCTCCCTGAAGCCCATCAAGCCCAAGGGAGATTGTGCTTAATTAGGGCCCCAGAGTCCTGATGCTGAGCTCTGCCTGTAACCTCGGACCCCTGCAGCCCCCACCCACCCCCTCAGCCTCTGCCTTTAGGCATGGAAAAAACCAGTCAGTGCTCAACTAAAGGCAGAGCTCCATTTTATTCTACTGTCCCCAAGGAGAATCCTGGGTGCAGGTCCGGCAGCACCATCTCTGGGCTGCTCACAGAAACGTCATCACTGTGCCCTTCTTGCCAATTTGCCAAGGCTCCAAGGGGTAGAACCGAATGTTAATTCTGCAGGAAGGAAGAATACAAGCTGGTCATGGTCCTGACTCACCGAGAGCTCTAAGTCCAGAACGCTCTGCTCAGCTGCCAAGGCCGCCCAAGCTGCTCTTTGGAGCCTGTGTATGCAGCACCCAGGGAAGCAGGCTCTGCCCACTGGCTAGGTTAGCCCCTGACCACTGCCCAAGTTCCTCCTTCCTCCTGGGTCTGTGGGTCAGCTACCCTGAGGTGAGAGTGCCCAGGAGCTCCTCACTGGGCTCTGCACTGAGCACCTTGGGCATTTAAGCAACTCTGCCCCTTCATTCTACACAGGGGTCTAAGGCCCAGACACATCCAGCAACTTGTCATAGCCAAAGGCAGTCAAACACAGCCCGGATCAGAACCCAGGGCTCTCAGCTCCACTCCCATACAGCCAAGCAGAGAAATCAATAACTACAGAAACAGAAAGGGACCTGGACTTCAATCCTATCACCTTGTCCCTCTTAGCCCCAAACATCCTGCCAGGGACACCAGACTGGGCCATGTGGCTCATCACCATCACCCCCACCAGGAAAAGGGCACCCCTGTACACAGAACACCAAGCCAAGAGTCAAGAAGGCCTGAGTTGAAACCCTACCTCAGACACTTCCTGGGAATCATCCTGGACAAGCCACTTAGCCTTTGTTTGCCTCAGTTTCCTCATTTGTAAATAGAGACAGTAATAATAGCCCACTTCCCTGGGCTATTCTGAGATCCAAGTGAGATAGCATTTATAAAATACTCCTACATCTTCACCTGCTATCATTGCTATCCCTATCTTTCCCAATGGGGGAGGATTTATCTTTCAGCACCAAACCGTGCAAGGAGGCCGAGCTGGCTCAGAGGAGCTCAGGCCTGGGACCCTGGGCAGAGGCAAAAGCCTTCTTACTTCCCGGCTCTGCGCAGACGTGGCAAGCAAAGGAGGAAAGGTCACAAACCAACCTCAGAGAGGGGCTTGGGAGCTGCTCTTTGGAGCCTGTGCATGCAGCACCAAGGTAAGAGGAGGAAGGGCCAGGGCAGGCCTCTGCCCGCTGGCCAGGTTAGTCCCCGTGCATGCAGCACCCAGGTAGGCGGGAGGAAGAAGGGCCAGGGCAGGCCTCTGCCCGCTGGCCAGGTTAGTCCCCGTGCATGCAGCACCCAGGTAGGCGGGAGGAAGAAGGGCCAGGACAAGAATGACAGGAGTGGGTGAGGACAAGGGTAAGGCTGGAAATAGAAGCCAGAGTCAAGGCTCGAGAGAATCTCTAACCCTAAATGCAGGCTAAGATGTGGTACTGGCCTGGACCCTTCTTGCACGGTACCCCAGAAAACAGAAGCCTCTTTGGCCTCCAAGCATCCAGAGGTCAGAAGAGCTGGGCGGAGCCTCAAATGCCAATTAGTCCAATGGCCTCCTCTCACAGATGAGTAAACTGAGCCCCAGAGGCAATCAGTGCCTTTTCAAGAGCACACAGGAAAATCAGTGTCCTGACTTGGGACCGCAACCCAAGCATCTGGGGCTCCCCCTTGATGACTAGAACCTACCGGTCCTCGCTCAGGCTCAGTTCCTTGGTGAGGAACTCAAAGAACTTAGCGCTGTGGTCCCGGTTCTCTTCCGCTGTGCCAACCACTCCAATCGAGGAGACTATAAGCTGGGCGCAGGGGTCCCCTGAGCCACCCAGGATCATGTTGAGGTCTGGTCTCACAGTCACATTCACTCTCTGCAGAGAAGAGGGAAGGAGAAAGGTGGCCACCAGGGCAGGGGCTAGCAGAGAGGCCTGGCCAGAAACAGGAGCAGGGACAGGAGCACAGCCTGTGGAGGGAAGGGGGAAGGGGGGAGGAAGAACAAGACTGAACGTGGGGAGGAGCAGGAGAGGAGCCCAGGCCCAGGAAAAGGGGGGAGGCCGAGGCTAGAAACTGCAGGGGCCCAGGATCAAGAGAGGCCCAGGCCGAGGGGCAAAGGCCATGGAGACTAGGAGCCAAGGGATCACGGCTGCCCCGGAGCCGGTCTGGGAGTCCCAGCTCTAAGGATCAGGGGTCGGGACTCTAGGGGTCAGGGACTCCAGGGGTCAGGGACTCCAGGGGCCAGGGGTCAGGGCCCCGGCTCTCGGGGTCAAGGCACACTCACGTCCTGGGGCTTGCCCAGCACCACGGCGGCCGCGGCGCACAGACGTTGGCTCAGGCCGCTGGGCAGGCGGGCAGCGGGCAGGCTGGTGTCCAGCTCCACGAAGGGCATGGCGGCGGGGACGGGGGCTCACTCGGAGAGGGGCCGGGAGCAGGACGCGGAGCCAGCGGACCGAGAGTCCGGAACTCGTGCAACTGCGGACCTCTGGAGCCGGGAGCCGGGCCGCGGGGCGGGTCAAGGCTCTGATTGGCCGATCGGGGACGCAGACGTCTCCGATTGGACTCAGCGGCCACGCCCCTCTCCCGTTCTACCCTTTCCCCGCCCTATAGGAGATGGGAGGGAGAGGACAGAGGGAGAGCGGAGGTCAAAGGTGGGGCCTGGCTGCAGGGGAGGATGGCCAGGGATCCGCTCTGACCTTCGGTACCCAGTGTGTCCCTAATGCCAATGGCCCCGCTCGGTGTGCTCTCCCTGGCTTCCGAGGGTCAGGGCCTGTGGGAAGCCCCCCCCCTTCCCTCTCCTGCACCTCCCTGTTTGGGTCTCTCTCTCTGTCTCCCCCATATTCTCTAGTCTCCTGTCCCTGGCCCCCCCGGGAATAGGCCCCTTGTAGTTTTACAGGTAATCCTGTCTCCTATGGGCCTGCTTTTCCCACTGCCAGTGCCCGCGGGCACAGCCCTGGCATCGGAGCAGGCTCCCTCCAGACTGAGCTCTTCTGGCATTGTCTCTGGCCCCCGGTTTGCTTGCATTTAGACCCTGGGAAGGAGCCTCCAGGTTTCCCACCTCCCCTCACCCAATCGAGCAATCAGTAAGAGACTTTTATTAGTTCCACTCTGAACTCAGGGAGCTCACAGTCTACTCTGGGGGTCAGCAATTAAAAGGGGGGGGCAGTGAGTGCAGCTGTGGGTAATGCTCGGGGAGATGGATGCCCTCCCCAAATGTTCTCTCTGCACCCCGCAGCGATCGCCACCACCGGCCCCCTCTTTGCCCACCTTGCCAGCTGAGCAGACGGGTGGCACCCATGAACATGGCGAAGCTTGTGCCAGAGCCAATACAAAAGCTCCCTTTGTAGCAAGACCCGATAACCACCGGAAGCAAATGGGAACACCGCAGAGTTCAAATTCAGCCTCAGATGCTTCCCAGCTGAACAAGCCACTTCATCTCTGTTTGCCTCAGTTTCCTCAACTGGAAAATGGGGACCATAATAGCCCCTACCTCCCAAAGCTGTGGTGAGGGTCAAATGAGCTAATATTTGTGAAATGCACTTAGCAGAAAACACGATAGGCACTACATAAATGCTGATTCCTTCCCATTCCCACCACTTGGGTATAACGAACAGCTCATCTGGAAACATCTGGTCACAGCCTGGCACATAGTAGGCACTTAATAAATATTTGGGGCTGCTAGGCAGTGCAATGGTCAGAGCAGAGCTTGGAATCACAAAGTAGCCCTGGCCAAGTCATTTCACCCTGTCTGCCTCAGTTTCCTTATTTTTAAATGAATAGGAGATGGAAATGGCAAACCATTCTAGTCCAAATGAGGAGGGGGCTAAACAACAGCAATAAACATTTGCTTCTTTACAGCTGGAGGAGAGATTAAACTTCTTCCATCCCAGGAGAGGGTGCAAGAAGTGTCCCGGGGGGGTGGGGGTGGAGGAGAGCCTCAAAGTCACAAAGTCCTGGATTCAAGTCTGCCTCAGACCCACTAGCTGTGTGGCCTTGTGGCCCAGCAGGCAGGACCCCTCCCAGGGGGAGGGCACAGCATACAGCAGGCACCTGTGGTACGCCAAGCTGTGCTCCTTCTTAGAGCCAAGCACTCACTTGTCCTTTTTAATTATCATCTCATGGACCCTCACAACAAGCTGGGGGCATAGGACTATTATAGGGTATCTCTCTCTCTCTATGGGATCCTCATTTTCCCCAGGTCAACAGAGGTCATGTGGCCTGCCAAGGTCACACAACTAGGAATTATGGGAAATGGAATCTGACCAGGGTCTCCCTGACTCCCAAGGTGCCAGGCTACGTGCGGGTGGTGCCCCTGGCTGCCTCGGCATCTAGAAGCATCCTCCCTGCTCTCTGTTCCTGCCTTCATTTCCTCAACACTTGGCACCGTGCCTGGCACATGATTAGCGTTACTAAATGTCCGTCAGGTGGCTGGGTGACTCCTGGGGAACACTGGGAGGATCTCTTATTCTCTCTCGGTTTAGCTCCGAGCCCCCAGTCCAAAACAGTGCTCTGGCACAACCAATATTGCTGATCCTCAAGCCCAGAAGGAACCAACGGGTGAAAGGAGATGGAAAACCGCTGCCTTGGGGCCTCAGGGGTCAGGCTGGGAAGGCTTGGCCAGAGTCTCTGCCCTGACTCCTTGTGCCCGCCCAGCCGGTCTGCACAGCGGGCCCCTTCCTCCCCTGGCCCTGAGCTCCTTCCTGGCAGCTGTCTCTTGCTGCTCTCCCAGCTCCCCTTGGCTTTCTTGAGGTCTCTCCTCCCCCATTGCTAGGTGTAGCATCAGAAAATGGGCCCCCCCACTTCTGCCTCAAACTATCCCATTGGCTCTAAAGGCTCCCCAAAGCCAATCGGAGAATCATTTGTTTTTCCATTGTTGGCACTGGGTGCCCCCTCCCAGTGGCAGAAGAGTGGGGAGACGGCGAATCCTGGCTCCCCGCGGTGAAAGTGCCCCCCCCCCAGCTAGCTGCCTCCTCCTGCCACTGGACTGTGGCTCTGGGGGCCTGCTTTGACCTTGGGTGCTTGTCAAAGCTCCCGGCTCTCAGAGGTTGGCAGGGCCCGCTGGTAAGGAGGGCCTTCTGGCCCTCAGCACCGCTCCCTCAAGTGGGCTGCTGACACGAAAGGAAAGGCCCAGGGGGGGGGGGGGATCCATGTGGCTCAGGGGACATGGAGGCCTTGAGCTGGGCCCTGAGGGATGCTGGGGATTGGGCCCAGCCAGACAGGGGCTGTCCAATAGGATTCGTAAAGAAATGTGAATTAAAAAGTCACTGGATGTGAATAAAAAAGACATGAGAGGGCCCAGGTCAGTGAGGGCACACCGGGCAGGAGTGCCCAAATGTACCCGAAGGGGGCACTGTGCTGGCAGCAGCTGGGAAGGGGCCCTGAGCCCGGCAGACTGAGGCCTTGAGTGACAAGAAGGGAGCCTTCACACAGATTGTACCCAGTCACGGGGGTCACAACCCCAGAGAATGAGCTCTGGGCTTCCCGCTGACTCACCCAGGCAGATGCCAAGGGAGGATCCAGAGCCCCGGCCTCCCTGGAGGCCCTTCCTGCTCCCCTCCCCCCAGCAGATTTCATCCACACCAGCCCTGGCCCCAAGGAACAACGTGATGCTGAGGGCACCGGCCTGGGAACTCTTAGTGAGCAAAGTCCCGGGACCCTGGCCGAGCAGCTGTGGTTTGGCCCAGGCTGCTGAGCTGGGGGGGGGGGGGGCTGCAGGAGGTCGCAGCCCTGGGCAGACTGGTGCCACCGGGTGCCAAGGTCAGGGCGGCCTTTACTGGGCCCAGGCCCTCCCAGGTCAGAGGTCCACTGGGCTGGCCCTCCGGGTGTGGCCCCTCCATCCCCCCCTGCACCCCGGGCCAGGGTACCTCACACAAGCCTCTTCCCACTTTCCCCAATCCCTTAGGGGATGAAGCCCCGCCCCAGCCACACCTGCCTGAGACTTAAAGCAGGTAAAGGGGCGGGAGAATCCGGCTGGACTCAGGCCCGGGGGAGGGGACCTCCACCCCTGGGAACAATGAGGGGGAGGGGGAGGGGACATGGAGAGCAGAGAAAGGGAGGCGGCAGGCCACGTGCAGCAGCTAGCAAAAGTCTGGGGCAGGATTCGAACTCGACTCTTCTGCTTCCCGGCCTGGCGTAGAGCGCCCCAGCGTCCTTAAGTGTCCCGGACCAGCAGTGCCCAGGGACCCGTCCCCAACGCTCCGTACACAAAAGGCGCTGCATAAGTGCTCGCCTATGGCTTCATTGCTCAGCCCAAGGGGAGTGGCGCCTCCCATAGCGCTCTCTCCCCTCGCTTAGGAGTCGAGGCCCACGAGGGGCGTGCAAGGCCTGGGGAGGCCGGAAGGGGGCGGGCGAGGCCGGTCCGGAGGCTGCGCGTTGCCAGGGGCCGCGGGCCCGGGCCTCCCCCTGAGCATCCCTCCGCGGGAGCCGGGACTCGACCACCTCCTCCCCTGGGTTGGGACCCAGGCCGCCTTCCTCCCCTCCCCCGCCGTCCTCGGGGTTCTGTGAGCCCGAAGGCAGGGGCTGTGCCAGGGGTCCAGCCCAGCGCCCGAGGGTCCGATGCAAGCCCCGCCCCGCGGCAGGACCCAGCTCTGAGCAATGGCAAAGGGACCTCCCTGGCTTCAGCAGCGGGAGCCGCACATTTCGGGGCGCTAAGGGGAAAGCCGCCTCTGAAAGGGGGGCCCCCTCCCCCAGCCTTGAGAATAACCAGTCAGAAGGTGGGGAGGGGGTGGCCGCCCCCCCTCAGCCGGCCTGTGGGTGCAGCCACTGGTCAGCCCTCAGGTCCTCCTCCCCCAAGGGCATTTGGGGATTGGGTACCCCGCTTTTTTGGAGTGGGTCACACGGGGGGGGAAGGGCTGCTCAAGGATCCCCAAACTAATCCCTGCATCCCAATTCCCCAAGGTCAGTGAGGTGCAAAGCTCCTCCCGATTTGGAGCCAGGGGGTGACGGGAGGGGCAGCCAGAGCCCCCCTCACCTCAGGACCTGGCCTCACCAGCCTGGCGCCTGAGGATGGGCAGCAGCACCCAGGGGAGGGGCCGTGCCCAGCTGGGCACCGTGCCCGCCCACATAGGCAGAATCCACACTCAGACACTTAAATGATTTTTATTCTTTGTCAGCTACAACAAGAGCAGGGGGGAGGGGGCAAGGGGGGGCAGCCAGGGAGCACATGCTCCGACTGGGGGGGGCAGAGGGGGGGGCTCAGGCAAAGGTGGAGCCGTTCCAGCCCACGTTGGCGGCGTTCATGTCGTAGTAATTGATATAGATCCTGGGAGGGAGAAAGGGGGGGGCTCAGGTCGGCTGGGGGGGCTCCTAGTGTCCAGTGCCCTTCTCTCCCCCTCCCCCCCTCCCCCCGCACCGTGGGACTCCTACCTGGAGGACCCAAGGAGCTGGTGTCCTTCCCCCTCCCCCAACCACACAGCCCTCCCTGCGCTTCTTTCCCACCCCTCACCCCCTCACCCCACCCCCGGCCTGGGGCCGGCTCAAAGTTTAAGCAGGAGAGGGCCCGGAGCCCAGAGGCCGGGGGAGCCGGGGGGGGCAGCGGGCCCCTCCCCTCACCTGTCCCCGGGGATTTTGA
>JAJPUD010029525.1:0-13831 GCA_023553655.1 Myrmecobius fasciatus
ATATTTTGTAAATAAAAAGCTTTATTATTAAAAAAAAATAAATAAAAAAAACTTAAACTGTTAAGTCACAAGCCCATATGAAGTTACATAACTGAATGTGGTTTGTCAGTAAGTGTTCGATTTGTATATGTATTTTATATACCTACATACATGGGGTCTCATAAAATTTCTCTGGAGAAAAGTGGTCACAAGTAGAAAAAGTTTAAGAAGCCCTGCTATATATCTTCCTTATTCACCTGATAAAACTTGATAGCTTTAGTAGAAGTAACCTTGGATGTCATCTTATCATATCCCTTTATTTTACCAATGAGGAAACTGAGTCCCACAGGAAATTATTCTAAGTCACTTGGATAGTGAGAGTGTTATAATGATGAATCTAGGTCCTGTGACTCCAAATTCAATACATTTTTCCAGTAAATTATATTATCCTTCTGTTGTTTCCTTGTTGCTATAGAATGAAGTCCCAACTCCTCAATCTGCTATATAAGAATCTCCACAATCTGTTTTTAATTTTATTCTCAGGACTTATCTCTTTCATTCTTCATAGACCCTATTTCCAGACAAACTATACTGCAATTATAGTTCATTTTCATGTCTTCTCCTACTAAAATTCCACAATACTCAACATGTTGAAATCATGGGCCTAATACATAAAGTCCAGAAGACTTAATTGAATTCCTGATTCCTAGAATGACCCTGAATCTTACCTATGTTTTGGTTTCTTCATCTACAAAATTATGGATTTAGATTAAATATCCTCTAAAGTCCCTTCTAGATCTAAATCTTTGATTCTATGTTTCCATAAATTTTAAGGTCCCTGCCTTTTCAAATCCATCAAACAAGCATATGGTAAGCATATACCATGTCCCAGGTACTGTGCTAATTTATACTAGGGCTGCAAAAAAATTTTTTTTTAATTAAATAGCCCCTGTCCTAAAGGAGCTTGCTTTCTAATGACAATACATATTAACAGAAGGTACAAATAAATAAAGGAAAGCTAACTTTATAAGGGATGGCATGAAAACCTGGAAATGACCAAGAGAGGGCTCCTGTAGGGGATAGTCCTTGAAATGAATCTTAAAGGAAGCCAGAAATTTTAAGAGTTGGAAACTGAGAACATTTAAGGCATAGGAAATAGCTAGTGCAAAGGAAATGAAATTAAATATGGAACAACATTTGAGTATAACAACAAGCAAGCCAGTACAGCTGAACTGTATAGTGAGCAAAAGGAAATAGAATAAAAGAAGATTGGAAAGGTAGGAAGAGATCAGTTTATGAAGAGCACTTGCTGACATTCTATATTATGACAAGAATTTTATATTAATCTTTCATGTCATTGAAACATACTGGAGTTTATTGAGCAGAATAGGGGCAAGGAGTATGATGATCAGACCTATGTTTTAGGAAACTACTTAGTAGAAAGTCTTGAGTCACAAAGATAACTTATAAAGCTTCCTATTGTATGCCCATGTAGAAGTGATATCTACTTTCTCTCATTTTCCATGATTCTTTTTGTTTGTACTTTTTATATGTACTTACACTATTCTGATTTGTATTTTCATTATGTGTGTGCCTGTCTTTCCAATTCAATAGTATGCTTCTTGAAGACAGAGACTTTCACATTTATCTTTGAATCTCAATGCCTGGAGCCTCATAAATGTTTCTTAAATTAAAACAAATTCAATGTCTGATAGTCTGAGCATGCAAAAGAATATTTCATGAATTTCACCACTATGCTGTAGTCCCTTGGATCAGAGAAAGAAGGTGTTTATAATTGGATTGCCTTCATAAATTCAATAGTATTAATTCAGCTAGGGGCTTCCCTTCATACTAACCTTGGAATTCCACTATCAGCAATTGTTTTCTCAGTAGCCTGATATTCACAAATTTCATTAAACATTTCAGTAAATTTATTCAACATTTGTTATATCAATTTAACCACCTTTCTTTGAAAAGAAATGCCCCAAAAGTCATTTTCTTAAAGTTTCAGCGGCCTGCCCTTACCAAACCCATGGCATTAGACCAAAAAAAAAAAAAAAAAAAAAAGGAAGAAAGAAAGAAAGGAAAGGAAAGGAAAAGGAAAAGAAAAAGAAAAAAGAAAGAAAAGAAAAAGAAAAACGTGCAGACATTTATTCCTTATAGAACATTAGTTGTTTTTAAGACCACACTAAAGTTAAACTGTTTAGGCTTGACAACCACTTACATAGGATGTGTCCACAAAATGCCAAAACAACCAGTCAACTCAGCCAAAAACCGAGGCAATTCTGTGAATAAGTTAGGCAAATCAGACTTTCTTTTGGCGTAATGTGTAAACAAAGCAATTGGCTAATTGACTGATTTATTTTTAATAAAACCCTCTCAACTTTTTTTTCATTATTTCTCCTACCATGGCATAGACATAAACATACTATCTATAATGTTTTCTGATTCACTATCACCTTCCCCATCTAAATATTTGAATATGAAACTTATTTGGTGGCCTTTTTCCAAATTTCTTTACCAAAACTTCAGAAGCTGACAGACTAACTATAAGCACTTTTCCATGTTTACAAATAAAAACAATGAATTTTAGTTAATCTGTATTCTAATAGTCAAGCACTGATTTTTTCAAAATAGTATTGTGGGCATAGTGTCCTATGTTATGTGTAGCTGTGAGATAGAGAGCATATGTGTTGTATTTTTATTCACAGAGCCTTACAAAGTGGAAAGAACCAGAACATTTGGAAATAAAAGTTAGCAGTGTACACCAATCTGAGAAAAAACAGGTGAGATCTGCTTAATTAACACTGTTAACTCTTGTTTTAGACACCTGATAAGCACATCTCCCATGAACTATCTGTAAATTGTAGTACATTTCTTTCCACTGCCTAAACAGTGAATTAGTAGGACTGCAAAAAAAATTACAAATCTAGATCACAAAAAAGTGATATTTTTACAAAAGTAGAAAAAAATAAATCTAATAGAAATTTTTCATTTTCTTTTTGGGGGAGGGGGTTAAATGACTTGTTCAAGATCACACGGTTAGTGTCACCTATTAATTTTCAAACCATCATTCTCACCTTCTCTGCCTCCCCTTCAAAGACACTATGGAAATTAAGTTTCTTTAAAATTAGGAAAGAGATGTTTTGATTTTTTCCCTTTATGCTGGTTAGTTCTGAGTGAAATTAGTAACTTTAAGCCTTAATTGTTTTAGGGAGAACAAAGAAATTTTGCCATGGGAATTGGATGGAGAAAGGAAGGTAATTGTTATGAATAAGAATTCAATTAGATTTTTTTAAACAACTGGCCCAAAACCTTTCAAGTGTTTTTAGCCCATGACAAGCAAATCTGATTAAAACCATGAATTTTACTTTTTTAAGTGTTATGATTTCAAGGCAACATTGAGTCTAAGTTTAACCATCATTTATTAAGTGCCTAGTATGTAGTAGGAACTGTGCCAGAATGCAGGGTGCTAGAGAGACATAAAAACAAATAAAATGATGTTTTTATTCAGTCATCTCCAACTTCTTTGTGACCCCATTTTGGGTTTTCTTAACAAAGATACTGCAGCAGTTTGCCATTTCTTTCTTTAGCTCATTTTTACAAATGAGGAATTAGACAGAGTCAAGTGACTTGCCTAGAGTCACACAGATAGTTAAGTGTCCAAGGCTGGATTTGAATTTGGCTTTTCCTGAATCCAGACCTAGTGTTCTATCCCCTGTCACCCAACTGTGCCAAATAAAATAATACCTATGCTCAGGGACCTTACTGGTGGGAAATCACAAATACACAGTAAGACAAAAATCAATTTCAGGAGGGAATGAAGATTAATAACTATTGGAGTCAGCAAAGATCTCCAGATGATGTCTGAGATCTGTTTTGAAGAAAATTAGGGATTTCAAAAGTCATGAAATGGGGGGGGATGTTACTTCTGTAATGTGAAATAAAAATAAAATTCAGTTAAATTACAGATTTAGAGAATTCTAAAACTCTTTTGTTTCCAATCAAGAGTATATCACATAAAACAAATGACCAGATTCAATCAAAAATCCAACTTCTGTAAAAATCCTGAAAATTGATTTTTCTGAATTTTCTGTATGATTAAGGACCCATTCAGATGTGATAATAGCAAATAATATTTGCATATTAAGGCCTTTCTGTGCTTTAGCGCAAAGAAGTTGAAATGGTTGAACGCAGATTATGTACCCCAGTTTTGGGGATAAGAACTCACTATTTGACAAAAACTGCTGGGAAAATTGGAAACTAGTTTGGAAGAAATTAGGGCAACCCATTCATATGCTTTGCAAAGAAAAATCTTTAAAAAAAAAAAAGAAAACAGATTATGTCTGTCTGATAAAAGAGATTTGAGGTAAAGAAAGTAGGCAAGTCATTCTGTGCCTTGAAAAATCATTTTTTGGAAATTTCCCCTCTGTCTAGGCTTTATTTATAACAAAAACTTGAGGGTAACAAAAATTAACACATCAATCACTGCATTAAAAATATTTAAATTGTAAATCAAAAGGATTTTGTTGCTGAAAATAAGTTAGGACATTTCTGACAATTATGGTAACTGTTAAAAATTCATCATTTCGATTATGTGAGTTATAAGTTATGATATTCACTTTTTTCATATTATTAGGAGGCTGAAAAGAATCTATTCAGTTCTAATAAATATAATCTACATGATCTGATCACCTAGAACTGAATGGATTTTTCTTGCAGTTAATTTGGTTGTTTACTTGCTTTTCTACTGGGCAAAAGTCATTTTAAAGAATTTAGATGGTTTTTCTCCTATGAAAAACATCCTGTCCTAGACATTATTCACCCCTATTCACACAAGTCTATTCACATATTCACATACATAATTCTGTAACCAGAATTATAAAATAAAAGACAAAAATAAATTTTTTGGCTTAATATGAGATACAAGTAAGATCTCCCTACTATTTTGAGCTATCACAGATCTACTGAGAAGAAATAGTGTAACAATGAGTTTCTAGATTTAATGATAGTGTCATTGAAAATATGTCATAAATGTTCAAAAAATCAAGCATTCTGTTGAGAACTATATACTGTTGTTCAATCATTTTCAGTATGTCTGAATCTTCATGACCTCATGTGGGTTTTTGTTGGCAGAGATACAGGGGTGGTTTGCATTTTTTTCTCCAATTAACTTTATAGAATGCAAGCTTTACAGATACAAACAGGGTTAATGACATGCCCAGAGCCACATAGCTAATGTGTCTGAGGTCAGATTTGAATTCAGGGAAATGAATCTTCCTGACTCCAAGCCTGGTACTTCGTCCACTGTCACCTAGCTGCCCCTGTCAAGTATTATACCTTTAAGCAATTAAAAATATAAATTTTTTCACATTTTACAAAGAAGTTCTGAGGTTCCTGGGGTACAGAGCCAAGATGGTAGAGAAGACACAGGTTTCTTTTTGACTTTCTCCCACAACCCTCACACTAATTACCAAATCCATCCTCTGAATTAGTTCTGGACTGGCAGAATCTATGAATATTAGGAATGTAACAAATTACCAGTAGAAGATAATTCAAAGATCTCCAGAAAAGGTCTGTTTCAATCGGGCATGGAGGGAGGCAGGCCAAGCACAAGCAGGCCTAACACAGATGATGAGGACAGGCAGCACAGACCTGGGGCAGTGTAGGCTCTGTGTGGTGGAGAATCTATGGGGAGGAATCTACAGCAGTATTGGCTACTCTGCCCTGGTTGCAAGACAGTAGATCAACAGAGAAGTTATAAAACATCCAACAAAAATACAAAAGGTAAATAATGAACCCAGAAACTTCAGAATTTCACAGGACCTAGCCATGCCCACCCAGCAACAGGAGTGTGTCAGCACTGAGCCAGTGCAGTAGCTGCTCTTTGTAGAGGAAGCTTGGAAATCTTTCTTGCCCTAAAAGCAGACCTCAATTTTAAAAAAATGAATAAAAAAGTAAAAAGAATTCTGACAATAGATAGTTTTTATGATGAAAGAGAAGAACAGATTTCAAACCCTGAGGAGACTAAAAGCAGATCATCTCCAGATGAAGCTGCAAAGGGTGATATAAATTGGTCCCCATTACAAAAGGCTCTCCTAGAAGAAATTATAAAAGATCTTAAAAGAGAGCTGGAAGAAAAATGGGGAAAGGAAATGAGAACTTTACAAAAGGGTTTGGAAAAAAATCACAGAAGTTATCTGAAGAAAATTCATTATAAAATAGACAGTGAAATGGAAGCATATAACTCCTTAAAAAATAGAATTGACAAAATGGAAAAAGAAAACCACTCCCTGAAAAACAGAATTTGTGAAATGGAAAAGAAAAATGACTCCTAGGAAAGCAGAATTTGTAAAATGGGGGGAAAAATCCATAGACCAAAACAACTAATTAAAAATTCAATTGGACAAATACAAAAAGAAGTTTAAAAAGTAAATAAAGAAAATAATTTATTAAAAATCAGAACTGAACAAATGGAAATAAATGACTCAAAGAGATATCAATAATGAATCAAGCAAAACCAAAACAAAAAAAATGAAAAAATAGAAAAAATGTAAAATACTTACTTGAGGAAACAACTGACCTGGAAAATAGATGTAGGAGAGACAATTTAAGGATTATTGGACTTCCTGAAAACCATGATGAAAAAAGAGCCTAGACACCATTTTTCAGGAAATCATCAAAGAGAACTGCCCAGATATCATAGAAACAGAAGGTAAAATAGCCATTGAAAGAATTCACCAAATACCTTCTGAAAGAAACCCCAAAATTCAAACTCCAGGGAATAGTGTGGCTAAATTTCAGAACTATAGGACCAAGGAAAAAATATTACAAGCATACATAAAAAGAAAAAAAAAATTCAAATACTGAGGAACTACAATAAGGATTATCCAGGACCTAACAACTTCTACTTTAAAAGATCAAAGGGCCTGGAAATTGATATTTTGAAAGGCAAAGGAACTTGGAATGCAACCAAGAATAAACTACCCCACTAAAATGAGCGTTTTCTTCCAGGGAAGAAGATGAACATTCATTGAAATAGGCAAATTCCATTTATTTTTGATGAAAAGACCAGAGCTAAACAAAAAAGTTGACCTACAAATATAGAACTCGAGAGAAGCATAAAAATGTAAAAAGAAAAGAACTCTTGAGAACTGTATTTCTGTTATGGGTATGCATAGAGAATGCATATATAATTTGATTTTACTATTATAATATAAAAAAGAAATTAGAGGTGGAAAGAGGATTGTACCATAAAAAGGGGAAAGAGGAGGGAAAAATGAAGGAAATTACATCTCACAAAGAGGCAAAGAAAACCTATTATATTTGAGGGAAGGAAGGGAGGGAAACCAAACATTGTGTAAATCTTATTCTCACCAGATCTGGCTTAAAGAAAATAATAGACATATTTGTCTTCACAGAGAAACTTATCTCATCTTTAGAAAAGTGAGAGGGGAAAAGGGAAAAGGGAAGGAGTTGGCTAAATAGAAGGGAAATCAGAAAAGATAGGGGAAAGGTATAAGAAAGGGGGGAGGTACTCTAAAGGGAGAGGGCTGCTTGAAGCAAGTGGTTCTCATAAGTAAAATACTGGAGAGGAGGGAAAAGGGGAAAGGAAAGAGAAAAGTATAAATTAGGGTTAATAAGATGGCAGGAAATACAAAATTAGTCATTTTTACTGTAAATGGGAATGGGATGAATTCTCCCATAAAGTAGAAGAAGATAGCAGATTGGATGAAAAGTCAGAATCCTACAATATGGAATTTACAAGAAACATATTTAAAGCAGACTCATACATACAGAGTAAAGGTAAAAGGCTAGAGCAAAATTTATTATGATTCAGGTAAAGTAAAAAAAAAAAAAAAAAGCAGGGGCAGCCATCCTGATCTCAGACCAAGCAAAAGTAAAAATTTATCTAATTAAAAGAGACAAGGAAGGAAACTATATCTTGCAAAAGGGTACCAGAGATAATGAAGCAATATCAACACTAAAGATATATATATGCACCAAGTGGTATAGCATGGAAATTCCTAAAGGAGAAGTTAAGAGAGTGCAAAACTATAATAATGGGAGATTTCAACCTTGCTCTCTCAGAACTAGATAAATCAAACCACAAAATATAAAAAAAGTTAATATAATATAAATAATATAATATATCATATATAATATAAAACAAATAAGAAAGAAGTTAAAGAGGTAAATAGAATACTAGAAAAGTTTGAAGAAAATTGAATGAAGATCTAAAAAAATACACTTTCTTCTCGGCAGTTCATGGAACCTATGCATGGAACCATATATTAGGACATAAAGAACTCAAAATCAAATGCAAAAAGGCAGAAATAGTAAATGAATTTTTTTCAGATGACAATGCAATAAAAATTACATTCAATAAAAGGCAAGGAGAAAATAGACCAAATAATTGCAAACTAAATAATCTCATCCTAAAGAATAAATAGGTGAAACAGTAAACTATAGAGACAATTATTAATTTCATCCAAGAGAATGACATAATGAGACAACATACCAAAATTTGTGGGATGCAGCCAAAATGGTAATAGGGGGAAATTTTATATCTCTAGATGCTTACTTGAATAAAATAGAGAAAGAGAAGATCAATGAATTGGGCTTGCAACTAAAAAAAGCTAGAAAAAGAACAAATTAAAAAACCCCAATCAAATACCAAACTTGAAATTCTAAAAATAACAAAAGATATTAATAACACTGAAAGCAAATTGAATTTTTTGAATTAATAAATAAAACTACGAGTTGGTTTTATGAAAAAACCAAAAAAATAGATAAACCTTTAGTTAATTTAATTAGAAAAAGGAAAGAGGAAAATCAAATTGTTAGTCTCAAAAATGATAAGGGAGAATTTTCCACTGAGGAAGAGGAAATTAGAGCAATAATTAGGAGCTATTTTGCCCAACTTTATGCCAATAAATTTGATAATCTACGTAAAAGGTATACCTTTCAAATACCTACAAAAATATAGATTGCCCAGATTAATAGAAGAGGAAATAAATTACTTAAATAGTCCCATTTTAGAAAAAGAAATAGAACAAGCTATTAACTCCCTAAGAAAAAATCCCCAGGACCAGTTGGATTTGCATGTGAATTCTACCAAATATTTTTTTTCAACCCAGAACACATTTATTAAGTACCTGTTGCATAATGACTACTACATTAAACCAGAGGAAGAGACAAAGTTCAGGTAAAATACAGGATTCTCTCCCCCTTCATAACACTTGTAATCTTTTTGTTTGTTTGTTTTTTGTTTTTGTTTTACATATATATATGTATATATATATATATATATATAGTCAATTATTTTAATAGTTTTCCTAATATTTTTTTAATTAAAACTTTTTATTTGCAAAACATATGTATGGGTAATTCTTCAACATTAACTCTTACAAAGCTTTCTGTTACAAATTTTTCCCCCTAGTCCCCACCCCTCCTTTAGATGGCAGGAAATCCACTACATGTTAATTATGTCTAAATACTTGACAAATCGAATATATGTATAATATATGTATACATATTTCCACACTTATCATTGTTGTACAAGAAAAATCATATCTACAAGAAAAAAATCAGAGAAAGGAAACACAATGCAAGCAAATATCAATAGAGAACATGAATATGTTATGTTGTGATCCATATTTCATATCCCTCTCTCTGGGTGTATATGGCTTTCTTCACTGGACAACTGGAACTGGTTTGAAACATTTCATTGTTGAAGAGAGCCATGTCCATCAGAATTGATTATCATATAGTATTGTTGTTGCCATGTATAATGATCTCCTGGTTCTGCTCATTTCACTCAGCATCAGTCCATGCAAGTCTCTCCAGGCCTCTCTGAAATCATCCTGCTGGTCGTTTCTTATAGAAGAATAATATTCCATAACATTCATATACCATAATTTGATCAGCCATTCTTCAATTGATGGGCATCCATTCAGTTTCCAGTTTCTAGCCACTACAAAAAAGGCTGCCACAAACATTTTTGCACATGTGGGTCCCTTTCCTTCCTTTAAGATTTCCTTGGGATATAAGCCCAATAGAAACACTTCTGGGTCAAAGAGTATGCACAGTTTGAAAACTTTTTGAGCATAGTTCCAGATTGTTCTCCAGAATAATTGGATCCATTCACAATTCCACCAACAATGTATCAGTGTCCCAGTTTTCCCACATCCCCTCCAACATTCGTCAATATCTTTTCCTGTCATTTTAGTCAATCTGACAGGTGTGTAGTGGTACCTCAGAGTTGTCTTAATTTGCATTTCTCTGATCAATAGTGATTTGGAGCACCTTTTCATATGACTAGAAATAGTTTTAATTTCATCATCTGAAAATTGTCTGTTCATATCCTTTGACCATTTATTGATTGGAAAATGGCTTAAATTCTTATAAATATGACACAATTCTTTATATATTTTAGAAATAAGGCCTTTATCAGAACCCTTAAATATAAAGATGATTTCCCAATTTATTGCTTCCCTCCTAAACTTGTCTGCATTTGTTTTGTTTGTACAAAAACTTTTTAATTTAATATAGTCAAAATTATCTATCTGGTGTTCAACTAAGAGTTCCAGTTCTTCTTTGGACATAAATTTATTCCATCTCCACAGGTCTGAGAGGTAAACTATACTACATTCCTCTAATTTACTTATACTATCACTCTTTATATCCAAATCATGAACCCATTTAGCTCTTATCTTGCTGTGTGGTGTTAGATGTGGGTCAAGCCCTAATTTCTTCCCCACTAGTTTTCAATTTTCCCAGAAGTTTTCGTGAAATAGTGAATACTTATCCCAGAAGCTGGGGTCTTTGGGTTTATCAAACACTAGATTGCTATAGTTATTGCCTAATTTGTCCTGTGATTCCATCATATGCCACTGATCGACTACTCTATTTCTTAGCCAGTACCAAATGGTTTTGATGACCGCTGCTTTATAATGTAGTTTTAGATCTGGTACAACAAAGCCACCTTCATCAGCCTTTTTTTTTTCATTAATTCCCTTGAAATTCTTGACCTTTTGTTCTTCCAAATGAACTTTGCTACTATTTTTTCTAGATCTGTAAAATAATTTCTTGGGAGTTTGATTGGCATGGCACTAAATAAGTAAATTAGTTTGGGTAGTATTGTCATTTTTATTATATTCGTTCAGCCTACCCATGAGCACTTGATATTTTTCCAATTGACTAGCTCTGACTTTATTTGTGTGGAAAGTGTTTTGTAGTTTAGTTCATAGAGTTCCTGACTTTTCCTTGGCAGATAGATTCCCAAATATTTTATACTATCAACAGTTATTTTGAACAGAATTTCTTTTCGTATTTCTTGCTGCTGAACTTTGTTCGTAACATATAAAAATGCTGCTGATTTATGTGGATTTATTTTGTATCCTGCCACTTTGCTAAAGTTGTGAATTGTTTCTAGTAATTTTTTAGTCGAGTCTCTAGGATTCTCTAAGTATACCATCATGTCATCTGCAAAGAGTGATAATTTGGTTTCCTCATTACCTACTCTTATTCCTTTAATCTCTTTTTCTTCTCTTACTGCCAAAGCTAACATTTCTAATACAATATTAAATAATAATGAATTCTACCAAATATTTAAAGAGCAATTAACTTCAATACTATGTGAACTATTTGAAAAAATAAGGAATGAAGGACTCCTACCAAATTCCTTTTATGACACAGACATGGTACTGATAGCTAAAGCAGGTAGGACAAAAACAGAGAAAGAAAATTATAGATCAATCTTCTGGGATAAACTGGAACCATTCCCAGTAAGATCAGGGGTGAAACAAGATTGCCTACTATCACAATTACTATTCAGTATTGTATTAGAAATGCTAACTTTGGCAATAAGAGAAGAAAAAGATATTAAAGGAATTAGAGTAGGTAATAAGGAAACCAAATTTCCACTCTTTGAAGATAATATGATGGTATATTTAGAGAATCCTAGATAATCAACTAAAAAACAATTAGAAATAATCCACAACTTTAGTAAAGTTGCAGGATACAAAATAAATCCACATAAATCATCAGCATTTTTATACATCACCAAAAGAATACAATAGCAAGAGATACAAAGAGAAATTCCGTTTAAAATAACTGTCAATAATATAAAATATTTGGGAATCTATCTGTCAAGGGAAAGTCAGGAACTATATGACCAAAACTATAAAACACTTTCCACACAAATAAAGTCAGAGCTAAACAATTGAAGAAATATCAAGTGCTCTTGGAAAGGGTGAGCAAATATGATAAAGGTGACAATATTACCTAAGTTAATCTATTCGTTTAGTGCTACACCAATAAAACTCCCAAGAAACTGTTTTACTGACATAGAAAAAATAACAACAAAATTCCTCTGGAAGAACAAAAGGTCAAAAATTTCAAGGGAATTAATGGGGGAAAAAAGCAAATGAAGGTGGCCTACCTGTGCCAGATTTAAAATTATATTATATAGGAACAGTCATCAAAACTGTTTGGTATTGGCTAAGAAATAGAGTAGTTTCATAGGACAAAATAGTCAATGATTATAGTAATCTAGTGTTTGACAAACCCAAAGACACCAACTTTTGGGATAAAATTCACTATTTAACAAAAACTGCTGAGAAAATTGGAAACTAGTATGGCAGAAACTAGACATTGACCCATACATAACACCAAATACCAAGATAAGGTCAAAATGGGTTCATGATCTAAACGTAAAGAATGATATTGTAGACAAATTAGAAGAACATAGGATAATTTACCTCTCAGATCTGTGGAGGACGAAGAAATTTGTGACCAAAGAAGAACTAGAGATAATTATTGACCACAAAATAGATCATTTTGATCACATTAAGTTAAAAGGTTTTGTACAAACAAAACTAATGCAAACCAGATTAGAAGGGAAGCATAAACTGGGAAAACATTTTTTTTTTACATTCAAAGATTCTAATAAAGGCTTCATTTCTAAAATATGTAGAGAATTGACTCAAAATAATAAGAATTCAAGCCATTCTCCAATCAATAAATGGTCAAAGGATATGAACATACAATCTTCAGATAAAGAAATTGAAACTGGGGGTGGAGCCAAGATGGCGAACTGCGCACAGCTTTCTCTGTGAACTCCTCCGACATTCCCTCAAACCCAGACAAAGTAAGCCTTCCAACTGGTTTCTGAGTGAGGGCCCCACCAAGCATTTGGACTACAACGCACTTCTATAAAAGATCTACCTTGAAAGAACTCCGGAGAAGGTTAGCCTCAGGGGTAATCGGCCACTGGTTGCGATCGGACTCCAGCCGGGGTGGAAGTCAGGGCTGCGATAGAGGGGCGGATTTTGGGCACCCAGAAAGCCCCTGGGAGACGCCTGGGCCACTTTGCTCTGCTTGTGGGCAGGTGCTTTGGCAGATCTGCCTTTGGAAGGGGGTGGATGGAGAACAGCTGAAAACGTGGTCCTAGTGCGAATCTAGCCCCACCAGCCTCAGACCGGAAGTCAACTCGGCAAACTGCCCCAGGGCAAATACAAATCATTGCAGTTTTCTCTGTTTTTGACCAATATCCCAACTTTAAACCATGAGCAAGAAGCAGAAGAGAGCTCTCACCATAGAAAGCTTTTACGCAGAAAAAATAGAACAGTCCCCAGATCCTGACATTATGAAAACAATCCCAGATGAAGCCACAAAGGCAGACTTAAGTTGGTCTCCCTTTCAGAAGGCTTACCTGGATGATTGCATTAAGAATCTCAAAAGAGAGCTAGAAGAAGAATGGGGAAATAAATTGAGATCAGGGCAACAGAAATATCAAAAACTGGAAAATAGGACTGGTGAATTGGAAAAAGAAAACAGTTCACTGAAA
>JAJPUD010029526.1:0-13829 GCA_023553655.1 Myrmecobius fasciatus
AAGGAAAAGGCCCCACATGTGCAAGAATGTTTGTGGCAGCCCTTTTTGTAGTGGCTAGAAACTGGAAATTGAATAGATGCCCTTCAATTGGAGAATGGCTGAATAAATTATGGTATATGAATATTATGGAATATTATTGTTCTGTAAGAAATGACCAGCAAGATGATTTCAGAGAGGCCTGGAGAGACTTACATGAACTGATGCTGAGTGAAATGAGCAGAACCAGGAGATCATTATACACGGCAACAACAGTACTATATGACGATTAATTCTGATGGACATGGCTCTATTCAACAATGATATGTTTCAAACCACCTCCAAGTGTTCACTGAAGAAAGCCATATACACCCAGAGAGAGGGATGCGAAATGTGGAGCACAATATAACATTCTCATACTCCTTGATTGATGTTTGCTTACATTGTGTTTCCTTTATCTGATATATCGTTTGTTTAGATAAGATTTTTCTTGCACAACAATAAGTTTGGAAATATGTATACATATATTCGATTTGCCAATATTTTAACATAATTAACATGTAGTGGATATCCTGCCATCTAGGGGAGGGGTGGGGAAGTTGGGGGGGAAAATTTGTAACGGAAAGTTATGTAAGGTTTATTGTTGAAGAATTACCCACACATATGTTATGCAAATAAAATAAAATTAATAAAAAAGAAATCAGATGCACAATGGGATAGTGAATATAGAGCGTGGATCTCGGGCCCAGGAAGATCAGGGTTAAACCATGTAGTGGACTTCCTGTCATCTAGGGGAGGAGTAGGGACTGGGGGGGGGATTTGTAACAGAAAGTTTTGTAAGGGTCAATGTTGAAGAATTAACCATACATATGTTTTCCAAATAAAAAAAGGTTTAATAAAAAAAAGGTCAGGGTTAAACTATAAGTGTTCACAGATATTAGCTGTGACAAAGGATGTCACCTATATTCTCATTGCATCAGGCAGTTCTTGAACATTTTATGTAATAAATCACAGTGCCAAACTGTATCACAAGAGGACATTTTCTCACCTGGGAGTTCCCAATGACAATGAAACCTTAGATGTAGTTCCAATTCCTTTAAACACAGTGGTAAGATTTAAAGGTAGTTATAATAATCTTGTACCCACAATAATCTCATAAATAGGTTATCTCGAAACAATATAAGAAGAAAAAGAAAAAAAAACTAAAATGTTAGATACTGCG
This sequence comes from Myrmecobius fasciatus, assembly GCA_023553655.1. NCBI lineage: Eukaryota > Metazoa > Chordata > Mammalia > Dasyuromorphia > Myrmecobiidae > Myrmecobius > Myrmecobius fasciatus. The sequence goes on from JAJPUD010029526.1 coordinate 1,199, forward strand.
GTCTGAAAAAGTTACATGTATGTGTGTGAGAATATATGTATATACACATTCGTAATTGCATACATATATGCATATATACATGCATATGCACATTTATGTGTCATGCATATATGTATTTACATATGCATGTGCAGGTGCAGATTCCTAATGTACATAAATGCATATACATGCCTATACATATGCAAAATACACCTTTATGTGTGTGTGTGTGTAAACCTAATGTTCACTGTCCTGTTTTACAAAGGTTTATGTTATAAATATAATTATGTATAATTTTACCAGATTTGTAAATCTTGTTTTCTTTAAAATATTAACTAATTGGATGGATTAGTGGGGAAAGCCAGCCCATCCATGTTTTGAGACCACTGGTCTCTCAAATTTCTACATTTTATACCTCATCAGTATTGCATTAGCTTATACCCCTAATATATCTCTATAAATTACTACTATATCAATAAACATATATTTGCACAAAAATATGTATGTATATATATGCATATATATAACATACAAAATTGAAATTTAAAACAATGAGATAAGGAAGAAAAATTATAAATGCAGAGTTACTAAAACTTATTGTATACAGGAACACCATGCTCAAACATGATTTTGCTGAAATTCTCACCCAATTGGGAAGTAGAAGAGAAGGAAATTAAGGATGCAGTTGAAGGTGTTTAACAGAAGGGAAAGCACATTGGGAGAGAAAGAAAACAAAAGAATACCTTGGTGAGGATGGAAAGCATGAAAGGATAGATAGATGAAGGAAGAGAAAAATTAAAATTGAAGGAAATACACAGATAATAATCATAACTATGAATGTGAATGATATGAACTCTACCATAAAATGGAAGCTGCTGATAGCAGAGTGAATCTAAAACCAGAATCCTAGAATATATTGCTTACGGGAAGCAAAAGTGAAGCAGAGAATCAGAGAGAAAAACTAAGGGGCTGAAGCAGAATATCTTATATTTCAGATGAAGGGGGGGGAAGGCAGATGTCACAATCATGATTTTATCTAAAGCCAAAGCAAAAATAGATTTAATTAAAAGAGATAAGGGGGAGATAACTACATCTTAACAAAAGATAATATTGCCAATAACATAATATTAATACTATTTTTAAAGTTTTTATTTCTTTTTTGTAATTACTTGACTATAATTTGCTTTTATTTACCTAATCTTTCCTCAACCACTCTCTCATTTGATTTTTAAAGTATATTTTAAGTTATTCTAAGAACTCTTTTGTGACCATTTGACACTTGTCTTTGAAGATGTAATGACTTTTTAAAAACTTTATTATCTTCTTTTAAAGAGGAAGAGAGAGAGAGGGAGAGAGAGAAAGAGGGAGAGACAGAGAGAGAGGGAGGGAGGGAGAAAATGCTTCAATTTTTATTCAGACACAATCAGTTCCTTCTCTGAGTATGAATAGGATTTTCCTCATATGTCCTTCAGAGTAGTCATGAATGATTGTGTTACTGAGAACAGCAAAATCATTTACAGCTGGTCATCCCAGAACATTGTTATTATTTTGTAGACAGTACATTTCACTTTCCTTGAGTTCATACAGAACTTTCCAGGGCTTTTTTTTTTCCTGAAAGAATTCTACTCATCATTTCCTATAGAGCAATTAAGTTTCCATCACAAACACATACCACAGTTTACTGAGCCATTTCTCAGTTGATGGGCATCTCTTCAATTTCCAACTTTTTTGCCTTAAGAAGAGAACTGCTATGAATATATTTTGTTCAGATAGGATATTTTCCTTTTTTTAAAAAAAAAATCTTTTTTTGGTATTCTGCCTAGTATTGATGTTAGGTCAAAGGATATGCATACATTTATAGCCCTTTCAGCACAGATCATATCTTTTCATCATTATCAATTGTGGCATGCCTCTAAATTTTTGTAAATTTTATTCTGTTCCATCTAGGTTTGAAAAATGAGGCCTTATCAGGGAAAGTTCCATTGAAATTCTTTTTTCCCTCATTTTTTCTCTCTTCTTTCACCTTGCCCCTCCTCAAAAGTGTTTTGATACTGATCACTCCCTCCCCAAATATATCCTCTTTTTTATCACCTTTCCCCCTTCGCATTTCCCATTTCCATCCTACTTTCTTGCAGGGTAAGATAGATTTTTAATCCCATATTGAGTATCTATGTTATTTCCTCTTTGAGCCAATACTGATCAGAGTAAGGTTCACCTACTCACCCTCTTCTCTCCCTTTTTCACTCTACTGTAAAAACTTTTTCTTGCCTCTTTTTTATAGCAGATGATTTACACAGTTCTACTTCTCTATTCCTCTCTCACCCCTTAACTTCATCATTCAAAAAAAATATTATGCCTTCATACTCAACTCACATTTTTGCCCTCTGTCTTTATATACTCCTTTTAATTAACATAATAATGAGAAAGTCTAATGAGTTATAAGTATCATCCTCCCATGTAAAAATGTAAACAGATAAACTGTATTAAGACCCTCGTAATATCACTTTGCTGATTACCTCCTTATGATTCTCCTGAGTTCTGTATTTGAAAATCAAATTTCCCATTCAGCTCTGTATTTTCATCACAAATGCTTGAAAATCCTTTACTTCATTGAATGACCAACTTTTTCTCTGAAGGATAATACTCAGTTTTTTCTGGGTAGATGATTGTTGCTTATAATTCTAGCCCCATTGCTCTTCAGAATACCATTTCCCAAGTCCTCCAGGCCTTTAATGTAGAAGGTGCTGAATCTTATGTTATCCTGACTGTGACTCCATGGTACTCGAATTGTTTTTTGCTGGATACTTGCAATATTTTCTCCTTGACCTGGGTATTCTGGAATTTGGCTATAATATTCCTGTAAGTTTTCATTTTGGCAACTCTTTCAAAGATGATGGGTAGATTTTTTCAATTTTTATTTCACTTTCTGGCTCTAGAATATTAGGACAGCTTTCCTTGATAATTTCTTAAAAGATGATGTACAGGCTCTTTTTTTGGTCATGACTTTAATAGACCAATAATTCAAAAATTATCTATCCTGGATTTATTTTCCATGTTAGTTGTTTTTTTTTTCAATGAGATATTTCATATTTTCTCTATCTTTTTGGTTTTGCTTTATTTTACCTTTATTTCTCATAAAGTCATTACCTTACATTTATTCAATTCTTATTTTTGAGGAATTTTTTCAGTGAGCTTTTGTACCTCATTTCTTGTCTTACCAATTTTGTTTTTAAGGCATTCTTCTTCTCATTAGCTTTTTGCCTATCCTTTTGTATCTCGCTCAGTTCTTTCCCCATTTTTTTCCTCTATCTCTCATTTGATTTCCAAAGTCCTTTTTGAGTTTTTCAGTGGCATAAGTCCAATTTTTATTTTTCTTGGAGGCTTAGGATTTAGGAGCTTTGACTTTGCTATCATCTTCTGAGTGTGTGTTTTCTTCACCTTGTCACCACTTTCAATGGTCAGAAATTTTTTTTCTGTTGTCTGCTCATTTTCCTAACTTATTATACAATATATACCTTTTTGTTGCAGGAGGGCTCTGTTTTCAGGATGGAGTTTGCATTGCCCCAAGTTTCAGGGGTTTTGAGTAGCTGTTTTGCTAGGCACATGAACACAAGTATTCTTTTTCGGTCTGGAGTTATTAGAAGTGTCCCTGCAGTGATAATGTAGATCTAGTGTGATAATGCAGGAGAGTACTACTTTTTTGAAACAGAGGCTGGGGCTTGGGCTCGGGCTGAACTGCCAATGGCCTGTGCTGGGACTACATGTTGGACTCTCATTCTGTTGACATAGACCCTCTCCACTGACTTTCCATGTCTTTCCTGGTGTCCCTTGGGCTGAGAGATCTGGAAGCCACCAACACTGTTGCTAATCAGAGATTGGACCAGGCTGAGACTGAGCTGGCACAATCTGCATCAAGACAACGTGCTGGATTTCCATCTTGTTGTTACAGACATTTTTTATTTATTCTGGTTTTGGGGGGAGTTCTGATTCCCTAAAATTCATTTAGAGTCATCATTAAGGCATTTGGAGCAATTTGAGTAAGAGATTGAGTGAGTTCCTGCTTCTACTTCCCCATCTAGGCTCTGCTTCTGTACTTTTGTTTTCTAAAACAGTATCTGGCAACCAGCCCTCAGGCACTCCTATCTACCTCTAAGTTAAAGCTTGGCCTCTTAGCTATGCTGTGACTATAAATGTTCTTGCTCCCTGCGGTTCCTCTGAAAGTGCAAACTTCAGGTCATCCTTCTGCCATGGAACCAAAAATAGGTTCCACTCTCCTGCAAGAGCCCACAGCCAGCAGAGTCTTTGGCCCTCTTCCACCATACTCACCAGATATGAGATCATTCCTCCTTTCCCACAGACATAGGCTGGGAATGTGTGGTCAGCACAAATGGTGCTGGAATCCCACTACAATGAATAGTTCTTCAATCTTCAGCCATTCAATGTTTATATTGTATTTGAGGTGAAATTTCCTGAAACTATGCTGCCTCCTGACCTTCTTAGGAGGGCAAATACTTTATTATCATGACTTTTAATTAATTTTGACACTATAGATTCATTTTGAGGCAATATATTATCTTGTTTTTGAGGAAATTTGAATTTTATATTTCATATTCCATATCACCATATTTTCAGATTTCTCCTGCTAAACAGTTTAAATATTACACTGAGCAATATACAGAGTATCATTTGCTTTCTTATTTCCCAGAACCCAAGGAAGACCCCAGTAAATAATAGAGAAGCAAAAATAATGTAGATAATTATAATAAAGAATACTCATTGTATATCTCCTTTTGGTCCTCCTGATTCCAGGGCTGGTGCTTTTTCCACTGTCCTTTCTAGTTGCTTCTTAAAACTCCTTTTGAGATAAATGAAACATTTCATGGACACCAAGGGTATCCTTCATTGAAAGTCTTCATGCTATTACTCCCTTTCTTCAAATCATTCCTAGGTATTGTGGTCTATGAGTACTGTGAATATTGAGAAATTGGGAACAGAACTGATCTGCTTAAGCATACATCAGAACTCATTGTTCTCTTCTCTATTATCACCCTATATTTGTATGGTACAATGCCACTCTTTAAGTTTAAACAATTTACTCAACCACTAGACCCTGGTTTTCTTGCCTGTAAAATGAGGATTTGGGACTAAATTTCTTCTAAGGTCAATAATAACTCTAAAACCAATCAGCATATGACTTGCATTGAAGTTGCATAACATGAAATTATTAGTATTCCAAATTGTTGCTTTATTTCATTGACATGTCATATTTTTAAAAGTTATGCATGATGTAATAACAAAGAAAATGATAAGTAGTGGATTGAAAGTTTTAATCTACTTTACTATGTAACTAATATTCCTTTTAAAATGAAAGTATAACATTTTATTATCCCATGAAATATATAGCAATTCTATAGTGATGACATTCTAAGAAAATACAAGTTTCTGAAGTAATGTGCATGGAAGTGAGCGAAGATGTGTGTCTTAGATTCAAATCACAATCTTAACTTTTGACATTCTTTTATTCTGAATAAGGGCAAGGCAAAAAACATTGTTCTTTATTGTGCCTTTGGTTTTATATTTCTATATTTTTATATTTATATTTAATATTTATATTTTTATATTTATATTTCGGCTGAAAAGGATGAAAATATAAATTAAATATGGTACCATAATTGTTTTGCACAAAAAACACGTTTGGTGGCAGCCTTTTTTATAGTGGCAAGAAACTGAAAACTGAATGGATCAATTGGAGAATGGCTGAATAAATTATGGTATATGAATGTGATGGATTATTATTGTTCTGTAAGAAACGACCAACAAGATGATTTCAGAGAGACCTGGAAAGACCTACATGAACTGATGCTAAGTGAAATGAGCAGTACCAGCAGATCATTATACACAGCAACAACACTATATATCGATCAATTCTGATGGACATGGCTCTCTTCAACAATGAGGTGATTCAAACCAGTTCCTATTGTTCAGCAATGAGGAAAGCCATATACATCCAAAGAGAGGCCTGTGAGAACTGAATGTGGATCACAACACAGCATTTTAATGCTTTCTGTGAGTATTTGCTTACTTGTTTTCCTTCTCAGGTGTTTTTTTTTTCTCTTTCTAGATCTGATTTTTCTTGTGCAGTAAGATAACTGTATAGATATGTATACATATATTGGTTTTGTCATATAATTTAACATATTTAACATGTATTAGACTACTTGTCATCTAGGGGCGGGGGTGAGGGGAAGAAGGGTAAAAATTTGGAACAAAAAAATTTCCAAAGGTCAATGTGGAAAAATCACTCATATGTTCTGTAAATAAAAACCTTTATTTAAAAAAATGCTTAGCACAAAAGGGTTTTTTAAGATCTATCCTTACCAAATGTTATTTATTGGCATCAGACTACATTATAATAATTACCAAAAGTTTTATTTTTATAATAAAGCACAAAGTTTTAGAGATGGAAAAGAAATTGGTGAATTTATTTCAAACTAGTTATAATTATAAGAAAAATAAGAGCTACAGTGTTTGTGACTGATAAAAGGTCATACGCCTAATTAAAGTGTTTGCATTTCTATTAATGCTCTGGATGACATGTAGCAATAATAAGTTAATATTGTTAATATACATTTATTTATTATTTTATATTTTAAATAGTGTTTTTTAATAAATGCACAACTTAATTTGATATCCTACCAATGACTATGTTCAGAATTAGACTTAAATTCTCTCTAGTAGGATAATTTTAAAAAATTCAATTATGAACACTGGCATCAAGCTAGTATTAAGTTGGAAATTTTATGACATTATCTATTCATTCTGTGTAAAACAATTGATGTATTGCAGTGTTGAGGTTTCTATGATGCTATGATTATACTGGTATAAGGAATGTTCTCTTTCCTGAGGTTATGGCATACAGATGTGTTGATTTCCATCTAAAGCATATGTTCACCATACCATAATGGCTATCCTTCAGTTACTGCTGAAAAGAAAGTGATAGAACACTGCCTAATTATTTTTGTTTTAAGATTTTATTTATCTTCTATGTATCCTGTGCAGAGTATAACATATCCATATGACTTAAACTTTTCTATCTTGACTATGTAAAATTATAACCATGTACCTACATAATGGCATATATTTTCAAAGTTCACACTTCCAATGTTGTTATACAGATATATATGTGACTAAGACTAATGCAGCCCTATAGCAAACAATGAAGTAGAATTATTGTTATAAATATATTGATCATATTCATAAAAATGCTGAAGGTTATATATTGAACAGGTTTTAATACAGTACCATCTCTAGTGCTTTGTATGTTTGTATGTTTACATTCACTTCTCAAAGATGTTATATGGAGTGATCTTAAGATTAGCTGGTACCATGTGAAGACCTTTATAACAAAGAAAGAAATTTGTTTCTTACTAAAATCTAGGCCAGAAATGTTGCGGGAAGTATGCCAAAAATCATGATAATTCATTTACTCTGGCTCATGTCAGAACAAATGATTCTTCAAAGGTCTGGAATACATAACTAGAGTCATTGAAGCACTGAGAGAAAGGAACAGAACTTTCAGTGAGAGGGGGAACAATGTTTTAAGTCATTTTTCCTATTGATGTTTGTGGCTTTGAAGGAAAAAAATAGGCTATTGACAGTGAATAACAACTGCATAGACAATGTCAAAAAGAATTATTTTCCTGAGACAATATTTATGATGTTAGAATGACAGAAAAAGAGAACAACTTCTTCAGAAGATTTGATCTGATTTATCTTACAGGATTGTAAACCTCAAGGGGCAGAAATGGTGTTATAGTACTTTTTTCAAATTTTACATTCTTCCTAACATCTAAGAACATGTCATATATATGTATGTATGTACATATACATATATGTATATAAACATATACACATATAAGAGAAGTTCAAAGAAATATTGAATAAGCTAATTATGTTGAGGATATATTATATGCAAGGCACTTTGCAAACCTCAAGTATGATATAGCCACTGTTCTCCAAAAGATGATAAAGCTGTGGAATAAAAAGAATTAATTATAAAAGACAGATAAAGATGTGTCATAAAAGAGATAGAAAAAAATCTCTGGGGATTCAAAATAAGAAAAATTTTGCATGAACCTTGGAGATTACAAAGGGCAGAAATGAATTTTTTCACATCAATATCATAAATAAACCTATATTTAGTAAATATAAAATTATATGAATCAGAAAGAAATAAAAATATTAGCTGACCTAATAAGCTAGAGAGTAACTAAAGGAGAATCACTAGCAAAACAAAGGATTTCAAATCCATGTCACATAAAAGCCCATTGATGAAACTTATAATCTAGAGTCTGGAAGCAATATTTCTATAAAGCTTGCTAGTTGTCTCAAGGATTTGAAGGACTTTCATGTGAAAATTAAATTAAGCTATTCTCCCTTAATGTTAGGATAGATCTATTAGGAATGAGAGAAATTTTTGGTTCTCATAAAAGGAAAACTTTCCTAGAAATTTGAACAATACAGGAGTAGACTTCACTGTCTTAGAATGTTGCAGACTCCTCCTCACCAGAAATGATCTCAAAGTTTGGATTGACTAGAAATCAGATCTGTTGTTCTTACTCAGTAATATGTTACATTACCTTACTTTTAAGTATTATTATTATTATTATTAGTGTTAAATATTTAACATTACACTAAGAGAGTAGCTAATGTTATTTCCCTCATTACAATGCATGGCCCTCAAGAGCAAGAATTGTCTTTGCCTTTATAGACCCAGTACTCATCATAAATCCCTAGCACATAATAAGCAATTATTCAATGCTGTTGACTACTGTAAATTATGAACTCTTCAATGGTTATGAAGATGACATTTAATTTATTAAAAACATCTAATAGAAGCAGAGAAGAAATCAATTGCTTATTAAATTAATATGTATATATATATATATGTATATATATATATACATATGGGCATATATGTATAAATCATTTTAAAACTCAATCATTATGCAAAATAATACATAATGTTTGGGATGAGATGAAGCAGAAAAAATACTATTGTTTTAGGAAACCAATGAGCCAAATTGATTATATAATGAGTCTTTCTTCAAGTGCAGTAAAATAAGCTATAGTCATGATAAAATATTTGTCTTCTGTTATTTTGAAATCTACATAATTTTGAATTTATTTTATAAGAATACATCCATCATTTGCTTGACTTACAATTTTTTTTAGCATCTGGTAAGTCTTTAACTTGCTGATAACTACCTCCTCAAAACTGAGAGAGCAATCAGGAAAAACAATTTTCTTGGACTTGATTTTCATTAAGAAAAATAAATAGGACCTATGTGTAAATTACTAAAAAAACTGCATTCCTCTTGTGACAAATTTCTTGGAAGAATATTATTCTACCAATGTATTTATCTATTCTTTTTTTCCTAAATGGTTAGATACATTCTTTCCAATAATCTCTAATACTAGACCTCATTTTCCTTTACTTCTCTGACATGAACTCTGTTATAGAATAATGATGGGTTCCTAATTTTTTAAAATTTCCACTTCATCAAACAGTGAAATTGTCTATTTTTATGAATATCAGATTCTGATGAGCAGTTCATAATCAATCAATTAGAATTTATTGTTTGTGCTTGCCATATTCTAAGCAAAACAATAGAAAGAGAAAGAAATGAAATAATTCCAACTGTTAACGATCTTATATTCTATCAGCATGAGATAACATATTATAAACATATAGATGTGAAATCTAAACAAATTAAATGAAAAATAAGCATGAAGTAATTTAATTCAAAGTACTTAGTGAGGGAATAAACTTAGTATTTGGGAGAATGAAGTCAAGGATTATGTAGAAGGTGATGCTTGAGCAGTATCCTGATGGATGTAAGAGAGTCTAAGAGGCATCTGTGAGGAGGAAATATATTTTGGACATTTGGGAAAGCCTGTGCATAAACATGGGCATAGAATAGGAAACACAATAAATGAGGAACAACAGAGAGAAAACATTTGATAAAAGTTAAAATTTTTTAGTTGGAGTAATGCTGAGGAGCATCACCATCCCCCCATTAACTCCACCTTGGGTATCCTTGGTCATCATACTCTTTGTCCTACCATATAAAATCTTTTTGCAAAATAATCTTGACAATCTCTCTCACATATGTACTTTCTTGCATGTAATATTAAAACCATCCTGCTGAAAGCCTTAGAAAAAAAAACAGAGGAGAAAAATAGATTGGGATTGCAAATACTCAAAAGTAAAGAAAAATTCAGAAGAAGAGAAGCAAACATTTACATGAATAATAAAAGAAAATACCCTCAGTATATACATATGTCCAAAGAACAATCAAACTGTGTATATCCTTTTATCAAGCAGTATTTCCTCTAGGCCTGTATCCCAAAGACATTATAAAAAAAGGGAAAAGAACCTTCGTGTGTAAAAATGCTCATAGCAGCCTTTTTTGTAGTGAGAATAAACTGGAAACTAAATGGATGTCCATCAGTTGGAGAATGACTAAATAAGTTATGATTATATGAATGTTAAGGAATATTATTGTTTTATAAGAAAGGATCAGAAGGATGATTTCAGAGAGGCTTGGAGAGGCTTACATTAATTAATGCTAAGTTAATTAAGCAGAACCATGAGATCATTATAAACAGCAACAGCAAGATTATATATGATGATCAATTTTGATGGACATTTTCTTTTTAAAAGTGAGGTGATTGGAGCAGCTAGGTGGCGCAGTGGATAGAGCACCAGCCCTGAAGTCAGGAAGACCTAAGTTCAAATTTGGTCTCAGACACTTAACACTTCCTAACTGTGTGACCTTTAACAAGTAACTTAACCCCAATTGCCTCAGCAAAAAAAAAAATATCCTGCATCTCAGAGAAATGGTTTTTAAATATTTACTGGTATACTCTTGAGGCAAATTCAATGGATTTGTGATGGAGAGAGCTATCTGCACACAGAGAGAGCATTATGGGGGCAGAAAATCCAATGAGAAGAAAACAGCAAAGTAAACCAAAAATATTATTTTGGGGGGCAGCTAGGTGGCTCAGTGGATAGAATATCAGCTGTAAAGTCAGGAAGGACCTGAGTTCAAATCTGGCCTCAAACAATTAATACTAGCTGTGAGACCCTGGGCAAGTCACTTAAACCCAATTGCCGCAGGGGAAAAAACTTATTTTTTTCTAGGAAACTTACTAATAAGCTCAAGTATGTTAAGAATCAGTTTTAAAAGGGGGGAAGGTAACTTTGTATAATAAATAGAGAGCTATATATAACAACAGGTAAGACATTAACTTATTGGTACTACAAGCAATACTCCGATTATAAATTACAGAGTGACCACTTATATATACCTATAGAAGGAATTTCTATAGCAGTATTTCTCCAAACAAATGAAAAAAGAGGAAGGGTAATTACAAACAATAACAAGAAACATGATGACTTTTTTTTTTCAAGAAAGGAAAACTAACATCCCAAAAGATCTTAACCCTTCAAAATATAATTCAATATGTAACCAAAAAAAATTTTTTTAAGCTCTGATTACAGCAAGAAATGAATTGCTCACAATTCAAAGAAGATATTAACAGGTAATAGAAAAAAAGAAGAGAAATTTATCTTCTACTTTATTTTTATGCTCTTCAGCAAGCTAAATGATTTTGCAGAAAGGAAAAGTGTCTGATACAAGATTGAAGGGGTATCACAGTCATTGTTAAGTGGTATAATAGTAAGAGAGGATAGAAACACTTAAAATTTTCCTGTCTAGCATAATGTTCTCTATTCTACCTTTTTCTACTGCTAGTAAATCTGTTTTCATCTTTACTATAGTTCTACTTGTCCATCTTTCTAGTTTTGGCTTTGTCTTTTTTTTTTTTTTTTTAAATCTAGCCTGTATTTTGTAGTCAAACACTTCATGGATACATTCAGTTTTGCCTTAAAAAATATCTTTAATCATTTTTTGGAGGTTAATTGTATTTACATTAAGCAACACTACTCGAGACACATAATCTACATTCTTTGGATCTGCTTCTAAATTGCAAAGAATTGTGAGAAAAAAAAATTGTAAAATTTTGTTGAATCCATCACAAATTAATTTTATTTAATTTTAGCTGTACCCCCAAGATCACACACTATTTTTACTAACAGCCTTGCCCCAATACTCATTTTCTTTATAAAAGAAAGGTATAAATATTCATTGAAAATATCCTTGAAATGAAATACTTAGGAATCTAAAAATGTGATTATTTTTACATATATTTTACGATTATACCAAATACTTAATGGTTGAGAGGAAATAATCCTATTATTTCATAAAATCTTTACAAAGTTATTCAAACTGCCTTGGGGTTTTTTGAGAAAAAAACACAAATCCAATAAATGAAATATTTCACACATATTCAAGATCAATCTAGTAGTGATAAAAACTGAACACAAAGTATATATGGAATCAATAGGTGACTAAATATTAAGGCTTAATCCAAAATGGAAAATAGGAAAGTAAAGCTATTTAAACTGGGCCCTAAATAGCACATTTGCTTATGTTTAAAGCAAAAAGACACTTTTAATCCAAAATAGTCATGGGCATGTAGTATTTTATTTTTTCATCATTATTCCTCAAATTAAGTCCACTGTTTT
>JAJPUD010029527.1:0-13829 GCA_023553655.1 Myrmecobius fasciatus
AGGACAACCTAGACATTAACCTTAACAATCTAGTGTTCGATAAACCCAAAGACCACAGCTTTTGGGATAAATACTCTCTATTTGGCAAAAACTGCTGGGAAAATTGGAAACTAGTGTGGAAGAAATTAGGGCTTGACCCATACCTAACACCACATACCAAGATAAGATCTAAATGGGTTCATGATCTAGATATAAAGAGGGACTTTGTAAGCAAGTTAGAGGAACGTAATATAGTTTATCTCTCAGACCTGTGGAGGTGGAAGAAATTTATGTCCAAAGAAGACTTGGAACTCCTAATTGAACACCAGATGCATAATTTTGACTATATTAAGTTAAAAAGTTTCTGTACAAACAAAACAAATGCAGACAAGATTAGGAGGGAAGCATCTAATTGGGAAATCATCTTTACATTTAATGGTTCTGATAAAGGCCTCATTTCTAAAATATATAGAGAATTGTCTCATATATATAAGAATTCAAGCCACTCTTCAATAGATAAGTGGTCAAGGGATATGAACAGACAATTTTCAGATGATGAAATTAAAACCATCTCTAGTCATATGAAAAGTTGCTCCAAATCACTATTGATCAGAGAAATGCAAATTCAGACAACTCTGAGATACCACTGCACACCTGTCAGATTGGCTAAAATGACAGGAAAAGATAACGATGAATGTTGGAGGGGATGTGGGAGGGCTGGGACACTAATACATTGTTGGTGGGACTGTGAACGGATCCAGCCATTCTGGAGAGCAATTTGGAGCTATGCTCAAAAAGTTGTCAAACTATGCATACCCTTTGACCCAGCGGTGTTTCTACTGGGCCTATATCTCAAAGAGATCTTAGAGGAGGGAAAGGGACCCACATGTGCAGGAATGTTTGTGGCAGGCCTTTTTGTGGTGGCTAGAAACTGGAAACTGAAGGGATGCCCATCAATTGGAGAGTGGCTGAATAAATTATGGTATATGAATGTTATGGAATATTATTGTTCTGTAAGAAACGACCAGCAGGACGATTTCAGAGAGGCCTGGAGAGACTTGCATGAACTGATGCTGAGTGAAACGAGCAGAACCAGGAGATCATCATGCACAGCAACAACAGTATTACATGATGATCAATTCTGATGGACATGGCTCTCTGTAATAAAGAATTGTCTCAAACCAGTTCCAGTTGTTCACTGAAGAAAACCATATACACCCAGAAAGAGGGACATGAAATATGGACCACAACGTAACATTTTCATGATCTCTATTGACATTTGCTTGCAAGCCTTTCTCTGATTCTTTTTTTTTTTCTTGTAGATAGGACTTTTCTTGCATAACTTCTCAAGCATCTCAACATTATTAACATGTAGTAGACTTCCTGCCATCTGGGGGAGGGGAGGGGACTGGGGGTAAAATTTGTATTGGAAAGCTTTGTAAAGATCAAGGTTGGGGAACTACCCATACATATGTTATACAAATAAAAAGCTTAAAATAAAAAAAAAATAAATAAATGGAAAAAAATGAAAGGATATAAATAAACAATTTTCAGAAGAAATTCAATCCATTTTTACTCATATAAAATATTCTAAATCACTATTGATTTGAAAAATGTAAGTTTCAAAAATTCTGAGTCATACCTATCAGATTGTCTAAGATTAGAGGGAAAATGATTGATAAATGTTGCAGAGGATATGAGAAACATGGGACACCAATCCATTGTTGATGGAGTTGTGAAATGATCCAACCATTCTGATGAACGATTTGGAATGACATCCAAATGGCTATAAAACTGTATATATGCTTTGATACAGTAGTGCTACTCCTGAGTCTGTATCTTACAGAGATCATAAAAGAGGGAAAAGGACCAACATGTTTAAAAACTTAGCAGTTCTTTTTCTGATGGCAAAGAATGGGAAAATGAGTAGATGCTTTTCAGTTAGAGAGTGACTGAATATGTTATGGCATATGAATGTAATGGAATATTACTGTTCCATCAGAAATGATGAGCAGGCTGATTTTTAAAAAGTCTGGAAAGACTTACATGAACTGATGTTAAGTGAAGTGAGCAGAACCAAGAGAACACAGTAATAGCAAGATTATGTGATGTTCAATTATTATAGAATGGGTTTTTCTCAGCAGTTCAGTCATGTAAGGCAATCTCAATAAATTTTTGATAGAAAAAGCCATTCACATCAAGAGAGTGACAACTATGGAGATTAAATGTAAATCAACATATGGTATGTTTACTCTTTCTTCTGTTTTTTTTTTTCTCGTTTTTTTTCCTTTTTGTTCTTATTTTTGTCTCTCAGCATGTCATATGGAAATATCTAAAAATGAATGTACATGAATAAGAAAAAAATGTTTATATGCAATTTGGGAAAATCATTATTGATTAGAAAAATGAAAATGAAGAAAACTTTGAGGTTCTACTTCACACTTCTCAGATTGGCTAAGATGAGAGGAAAAATTAATGATCGATATTGGAGGGGATATGGGAAAATTGGGACACTAATACATGGCTGGTAGAGTTGTGAACTGCTTCAACCATTCTGGAGAGCAGTTTGGAACTATACTCAAAAGGGCTATGAAACTGTGCAAACCCTTTGATCCTCCAGTGTCCCTAATGGGTATACATCACAAAGAGATCATAAAAAAGGGAAAAGGAGACTCATGTGCAAAAATGTTTGTGGCAGCCCTTTTTATAATGGCAAGGAATTAAAAATTGAGTGGATACTTATCTTTTGAGGAATAGCTGAATGAATAAGTTATGACATATGAATGTAATAGAATATTATTGCTCCATAAGAAATCATGAACAAGCTGATTTCAGAAAAACCTGGAAAGACGTACATTTGAATTTAGGCTTCAAAGATAAACAAAAATAAAGGTAGGGATAAGAAGTGAATAGTTACTAGATCTTCCTGAAGATAACAAGATGGCAGAATACACTTTTAGTAAGGCAAAGAAATTGGCCAATTTGGCTGGAATATAGAGCGTGTGAAAAAAGCAATGTGCAAGAAACCTGAAAAGGTAGACTTTAGGCATTCCCTGTACTATCAATCAAAATAGAAAGGTTCTTTTTACTTTAGATCAATGAGGGAATTACTGAAGCTTCAAAAGCATGTTAAAACTTTTGTTTTAAACTATTATTTTGGTAGCTATGTGGAGGAGGGTTTGAAGAGAAGAAAAAATAGAAATCAAGGAAATTAATCTGGACTTGAATAGTCAAGATATGAAGTGATATGAACCTGAACCAGAGTGGTCATTTGACTAGAGAAAAGGGGAATTGGAAGTTATGTTTTGCAGGTAGAATTTTTGACATTTTGCATCTCATTATGTATGAGATGTGAGAGAAAAGAAAGTTAGGGATGGGGATCTCAAAAGAAATGATCTAAGAAGAAGGGGGGAAGGAATATAATGGACTCTGTTTTAATCTGTTGAATTTTAAATTATTAGTGGCCATTCAGTTATAGTTGTGAAGTTGACAAGATAGATTTTTGATAATATTGACCTGTGTAAGCCTGTCTGCTAAGAGGGTTTATCAGGGTGATTGTTTTGCATACTATAGCTTCTTGGAACCACAGTTGAGATTTGAGTGGTAGGTGGTCACAGCAAAGGTGAATGACCAGTCCTGGAAAGGGCAGGGCAAACTCTTACTCCAAAAGTGCTTAAAAAAGAAAGCGGGTGGGGCAACTACATGGCATACTGGATAGAGAATCAGCCCTGAAATCAAGAAGACCTGTGTTCAAATCCGGTCTCAGACATTTAACACTTGCTAGCTGTGTGACCCTGTGCAGGTTTTCTTTTTGGAGAAAAGAGGGTTAGTCTTATAATCTTAGCTGCAGTTTCTTCCTCTATGAAATGGAGAAAATAATAGCACCAATTTTATAAGACCAATATGAAGATCACATGAAATAGTAGATGAAAAGCACTTTGGAAACCTTAAAAAAAAAACCTTAATTTTTTTTTTTAATTTAGGAATGCAATTGTTTCTGACAGTGATTAAATAGGAATTTTATAGATGAGGAAACTGAGACCTTAGGGAGGCTCAGTGATTAATCCAAAATGACATTGTAAAACTCTTGGAGAAACTGAGGCGGTGCTACAGATTACAGATTAGTTAATATTTTATTGATAGTAATGTAGAGTTTAGAATCCATAAGGGACTGAATGGGACTCTTGTCTCAAAGCATCCAGTCCATAGAGAGTTTAGACTGGCAGCCTATGTTAACCAGCCATCTGGATCTCAGTATATCCAGCACCAGAGAGTTTGCTCCAAGCATTCTTATAGGGCTCTGGTGCTCAAGGAAAATGAAAGCAGACAGAGAGGCAGAGCACTGGGGTGGGGGGGGAGGGGAGAGAGGAAAACGGGGAGAAGAGAGGAAAAAGGGGTAAGGGAGGGAAAGGGGGAAAGAGGGAGACGGGGGGGATTGGAGTTCCAGGAAAGGATTATAAATTTAGTTCTGACAGGTTGGGGGTATGGAGGAAGGATCATAAATACTGATAAGATTGGGAAGAAGCTAGGAGACACTGAGCCTGAAGCCAAAAGATAAGGAATATATCTAAGTATTTGAGATAGGCTGTCTGGAGGTTTTGTGACTCTTTGGAATGCCAGTGGCCATATCTCTGCAGTCCAATTATTTCAGTTCTAATTGTCCAGAAAAGGTGGGGGGAAGGGGAGGGTTGCTACTGAGGCAGAACAATTAAGGGAAACTGAGATAAAACAATTGAGGCAAACTGAGACATGGGAACTGTGGCACAACAACAAAAATGTTAAATGAACAAGTCAGGATTTGAGTTCTAGGCTCTCTTGGAGTAAATTCTCAAACCTTATCTTTAGATAGTGATTATTCATTTGCAAACAAAAGATTTTATCTTAAGATTCTTTTAAATATCTTATTTCATTATACTGTGCTCAAAGATTCCTTCTGGTTTTTTATGTATAATTCTAGGTTCTCTTCACAGAACCATTATATTCTCCTATTGGGACAAGGATTCAAGCGATCATAGGATTGAGCATTAGATTCATGTTGAGGATTATCTTCAAAATATTTAGCTGTGGATTGAAAATATCCAATTATGTAATTAGGGTTGGTGTATCCTAATGCAGATTCCCATGTGGGACTGAAAAAGAATCATTATAATGCTGAAACTAGATCTTATCTTTTATGTAGTTGGGGACTTTGTGTTTTGTCTGAGAAATAAGTAATATATAAGTAAATATAAATATATAGTAAGTAAATATATATATATATACACATATATATGGTGGTGATATTTAAATAATGAGTATAAATTACATATGTAGGGTGTATCCTGGACTTTTGGAAAGACATAAATGGAAAAGAAGTGGAAAAAATTGTATTCCTATAAAGCTGCTATATACTACATTGGAAAGAAAAATGAATTTAGAATAAAAGGACCTGAATTCCGTTTTGACTTTAACACTTATAACCTTTGTGATCTTGGAAACAATATCCCATCTTCCTGTGTCTTGTTTTCCTGATATATAAAGTGAAGGAGTCAGACTCCATGTATCCAAGTTTTAATGTTCCTTCTAGTTCTAAATCTATTGTTCTATGATTCTCTGTTTATATAGTTTGATGCCAATCTGGCTGCAATATAGACTGCACAGAGCAGAGTAATATGAAGTTCACTTAGAAAGACATTGCTTGAGTTGTGACATAGTGACACAAAGGAAGTAGTAGGTTATAAACATTCTCTTTAATATGAGCTCCAGGAATATTTTATGTAAATATTATATCTTACTTTAGATCTAGCACAAATTAGTTGCTAATTAAATGTTTGTTGAATGATAGTTAAAATAAAGTGGGCCTCAAGTAATTGTTAGCATGACAATATGTGAGAGTATGTAGATAGGGATAAATGATAGACATATAGATGATAGGCAAATAGATAGACAGAAAGAAAGAAAGAAAGAAAGAAAGATTCAAAATAGTTATTGAGACAGATTGATTCTTCAAAATTTCCAGGTTCATTACCTACTAAATGAGAAATTTATCTGTGGCCACTACTAAATTTTTCCCCTGCCCATGATTTAACTCACAATGGGGTCCAGTCTTTGAGTAAGCTTAGGGGAGAAGTTATTTGTTTTATGGTATCATTAAAGTTTATAGCTTAGATTGTAAAAGTCTGTTCTTACTGCATGAACTATAGCAGGTGTATTAATAAGGATTTGGCCCTTCAGAGCAGAATTTGTATTAATGATGAGAAGAAATGAGGACACACATTTCTGGTTTATTTAAAGAATAATTATGGTTATATGATATACATGGTATGTAGAAGTATAAATACTACATATAACATATGTATTAGATAAAGGTTGAGATATTATTAAAAATATAAAATTGAAGATTTTTATGACTTGGATATATGTTCATTGACTTAAACTTGCTTAATTTAATTTTTATATGTTTTCTGCATCATTAATTTAGCCAAAATTAGCTAATTATATTATTTGTTGCTGATGGATAGTGAACATATGTGAATGTCAGGAACAAAACAAGTATGTAGTTTGTTGGTCATTTTGGTGGTAGCAGTGGTAATGATAATACCTCCAGTAGCAAGAACAGTAGTAGTAAAAAGAAGAGAAAGAAGAGGAAGGGAAGAAGTAGGAACAGTGATAATAATAGTAGTACCAGTAGTAGTAATATTGGTAGCAATTGTGGTAATAAATTGCAGCTGTAGAAGTAATAGTGCTATCAGTCAAAAGAGTAAAAAAAAAAAGTCACAATAAAAGAAGTAACTAAGAATTGCATTAGAAGTAGGAGTGGAAGCAGCATCATTATGAGGAGGAGGACCAGGAGGATGAAGAGCAAGAGATTAAGAAGAGGAAGAAGAAGAAAAAGAAAGAAAGGAGTGGTAGTTCTCTTCACAGAACCATCATAGTAGTAATAGTAGTAGTAGTAGTAGTAGTAGTAGTAGTAGTAGTAGTAGTAGTAGTAGTAGTAGTAACAGCAACAGCAGCAGCAGCAGCAGCAGCAGCAGTGATAATATGGCAAAAGTAAAAGTAATAAGTGCTAATAGACATAGTAATTGTAGTGTCAATGCTATTTTATTAGTCATAGTACTATTAATAATAATAGACATAGTAGTTGTAAAAGTAGCAGTAGTGTTTGGAGTAGCAATAGCAATAGCTATACTGGCAGTAATGAACACAGAGGATCCTTGAAAGTTTGCAAACTTTTTAAGGTATTTCATCTAATATTTTTAATAAAAAAGGGTTCAGAAAAAATATATATTAGTAGATAGTAGATATGATGTCCAAATTTGTTATTGTCCTTGTCACATGTACATTTATTAATATTCAGTCTCCTGGAGAATTTGTTTTTCTCCTATGATGGCTTGATTTCATTTTACAAAACAAATTTTCTTTTCTATGAATACAGTTTTTATACCTAGCAAACGCAAAGGCCCACAAAATGGGATTACCACATTTTTTCAGTATATAAATTGCATAAATTTTGATTTGCATAATGTATATGTATATAAGTACTTGTATACACATAAATAGGTGTATGTACACAGACATAGATATATATAACATATATATATATATATATACACTCATGTGTATGTTCTTTAGTCATGTACAATGAGATTGAAGTTGGTAAATTAAAAAAAAAAACAAAAACAAAAACAACCCACAACTGTATAAAGCTATTTATTGTGTTCACATTCTTTCACAGGGATGGTATTTAATTTAGAATAAGTATGCCCATTCCTAGGAATAGTTTAATTTCATCTTGCTATGTGCAAGTGAAAAGTTTATGCTGTATATAGTATATATGCCAGGGAATTATTTTTCCATTGATGCATATGTATTACTTATATTGAGCTTAATTGAAGCTTCCCAAGCCATATCAATAAGAAGATTTGCCTCTGAACCTTTTCTTAACAATTACCCCGCATCATGTAGATGACAATTACAATAAAAGCATAGAAATTAGCAATGGGAGAGACCTATTGGATCATCTCCCTTGTTCTTTTAATAATACAACATTATTTCATACATTTTATCCTTTAGGGCTTTTGCCTAAATAAACTCTTTTCATTCAAAACATCCCAAATAATAGGCAAGGTGCTCTTTAGGGAAACATTCTGGAGCCCAGAGGACCCTTCAGGCAGTTTTTTTTTTCCCTTTGAAACCCAGCCTTAGGTTTCCCTTTGTCTCCCTCCTAGCTATCACATTTAGCAACCTCCTTGGATACTTGAAACATATACTTGTATCTGTTGAGTGGGCACTGTCAAAGACAGAGGAGACTGCTGGAGACTCAATGTGGGAGGCAATTGAGTATAGTAGCAGACACATAAAAATACTGTGTTACAATTTCATTGTACAAGCTTCAGCTGCAATTCACAATGGGCTCAGTTCTGCTCCCATTATTCAAGCACGGGATTAGCTGTGTTCATTTGTGTCTGAATTCCCTGGTTATTGTCACAAGAAATTTTTCTATGAGAGCTGCAAATTTTATCCAATGACACTGGCTTACAAACCTCTGTGTCTGCCCCAAGAGGGAGAGGCTGCCATCTGGGGAAAACATTGCAAATCATTTTTCAAAGTTTTGATTTTATTTTGGAAATATTCCACAAGAAGAATTCTAGATAGGAAAGACCAGTGCATATGACTTATATGATGAAATAACGTCGTAATGTATTGAATTCTTATTCAATCATTTTCTGGGGTACCATTGACCTCGTTTATGGTTAGGAACAATGTTCAAAGTAAATAAACATAATTAAAATGGACAATGATGGTCAAATAATGCCAAAAACAAAATTTGGCTAAATCCTATCTATCCCTCTGAGACTGCAAATTTTCTTTATGTGTCTAGAAATAATTTTAATGAATACATTTTTCTCAATTTGCACATTTCCACATGTATATGTACGTACAATGCATACTACACATGTACATGTGCACATACACATAACTATGCATGGGATCATCCCTGCTTTAACATTCCCTCCCCCATTGAGAGACTTCTTGGAAAAATCTTGAACTCAATAACATCTACATGTTTGGGGGACTACAAAAGTCTTTTAATTGACTAAGTTATATATGCCAGATTTCTCATCCTTAATGAATTCTTGGTTAGCCATTTGGAGTTGTTTTAAGGTTCCAATAGAGCAAAAAAATGATTTTATTTGTAATGAGCCCAATAATCTTTGGGATTAAGATGAAATATCTTTGCTCTAGCTATTGTTAATTGTTAACTATAAGTATCTCCCCTATAGACACAATTAAAAAATATATATATTTTTTTCCATTTCAGGAAAATGATTGCTTCTTAAACATTTTTCAATACCTGCAATGATGAGTTGAACAAATGCATTTTCAAACAAGAGTCTTTCATATTTAAATACAGTGATTATCAAAGTGAATTTTAGATGGTGAATGCATATTGTTTTGGCATTTATATATTCTTGATTTGTCCAGAGAATCCTGATTTTGAGAAAAGAAGGTATATTTTTAATTGGTAACTGGGGAAAAAAAAGAATATCTTCTCTCGATCAAGATATTTTAAGTTTTAGTTCAAAAACCATGCTTGCCATGGTTATAACTTAGAATCTCCAATCTGTTCCTTGTCATTATGATATATTCCTTCCTTCCTTCCTTCTTTCTTTCCTTCCTTCCTTCCTTCCTTCCTTCCTTCCTTCCTTCCTTCCTTCTTTCCTTCCTTCCTTCCTTCCTTCCTTTCTTTTCTCCCTTCTAATCTCCTCCCTCCCTCCTTTTTTATTTCTAAATTTAGAACTTATCTTATTTCTCTCTCTTTTTGGTGGTGAGCACAGGTCATGTAAGCTAGTTTATTTGCATGTTTGTTTTTTTTTTTGTTTATTTTGTTTTGTTTGTTTTGCTTTGTTTTGTTTTGTTTTTTCATAGCTAAAATATCAGAAGAATCAGGGTTTGGATTTAAATGACCTTAGCTTGAATTCTGGCTCTATCACTTACTGCTCCAGCCATGTGAACTTGAACAAGTCACATCACTTTTTGGATCTTTGGACTCTTATCTATTAGATGAAGGAGGAAGATACAAATTATTTTGCCAAGTTACAAAAGTATAATGTTTTATAATCCCTTTTAGCTCTGATATTCTAAAGTCCCTTGCACTTCTATCCTTTATAATTCTCATGGGGCCAAAGTAGCAATTATCCATCAAGAAGTAAACATATGTCTGGTCCTTACTTAAAAGTTGATTTCTTTTAACTGTTGGTTATTATTCTTTGGGGATTGTTAGCACATCAAAGTGAAATTTATGCACATAGTAAGGCGATCTGTTGTATGTATGTTTATATTCTCCAGTTGGAAATTGCCTTATTTATTTTCATAAAACTGTTATTTCCACATCTCTAATACATTAAAAAAATGCCTTGGCTAGATCAATCTTTCTAGTCTCATTTTAACTTAAATTCTAGAGAATTGAAAACTTTGTTTAGTGTTTCCTCAGGTTTAATGAAAAAGTACCTGTTTGGCATTTGGATGGAAACATGAGGCAGTTTATCTTGTTAATAT
This sequence comes from Myrmecobius fasciatus, assembly GCA_023553655.1. Taxonomy (NCBI): domain Eukaryota; kingdom Metazoa; phylum Chordata; class Mammalia; order Dasyuromorphia; family Myrmecobiidae; genus Myrmecobius; species Myrmecobius fasciatus. Next base: position 10,519 of record JAJPUD010029527.1, read on the forward strand.
TGAACCATCTCTCCAAATAATAGAGGACAGAATCTTTAATAATATAAACAAGACACTGAATTGATAGTAATATTGGTTTTTAACCTGGGCATAATTTCTGGCTTTGATGGACTGGTCAGTCAGTTAAACTTTCTGAGCCTCAGTAAACACATTTATAAAAACATATATAATAATATATTATTGCCTACATCATAATATTATTAGGATAAAATTATTTTATAAACCTTAATTCACTATAGACATATATTGAATTTCATTAAAATTTTGAAAAAGTCTTATATTTTATAATACATAATCCTAACAAAAATTATTTGAAAATTGTAGTGTAGAGGTCATTATTCTCAAGTCTTAGTGAGTGCCTTTCCCAAGTACATTCACTCAAACAATAAATGGTAGGGCAGGATCCATATGCCAGTATTCTGATTCCTTCTGATTTCAATGGCCTTTGGTATATAGTCATTTCTTCTGTCTTTGATCTTCTGTGTGAGACACTTTATATTTGGTATATAAAGAGTTCACAGTAACAACCCTAATTTACCATTACCAAAAGATATAATAACTAAGAAGTAATAATATTGTTAACATGCTTATTTAACTGTTGCTTTCTGAAGGAAAGGCTGCTGAGGATATCTTTAAGGGATTAAAATTTTCATTTAAAAAAATGAGATCTAATGCTAGAAGACTAGTATTTGCTCAAAATCATTTTCCAAAAAATAAACCAATTAATATAGCAGAAAAACCCTTTCCATGAACTGAAATTCATTTGCAGATGATTTACTTCTGAAACTTACCAGTGGTATTTAAGAGCCTAGCATAGAAACAAGTGCTTCAAGAATTCTTAATATGCTACTATAAACCAATTATATATTTATGCCTCATTGATCAGCATGTGTATAGCTTAGTTGATAGAATGTTTTGTACTAATTTCAAAGTTAAAACTACAAATCCTTTTCTAAAGAAGCATGCACGAAAGGAGTAATGTGTGTGTATATCTATATCTATATATATGGAGGGTGGGGTATATTTTTCTTTTACTTTATTCACTGCTCTTATCCACTGATATGGTATAGTTAACATCTCTGTAACTTCTTGATTGATCTTAAGCTATTTTCCAGTCTTCATTCACACTTTGCTAAATACCTTTTACACATCTTAAATTGGCTGTCCCTATATATCTTAAACATCACATGGCCAAAACTCAAAAAATTATATTTCTCTTCCCCCAAACTCTTCCTTTTCTTAAATTCTCTATTACAGTCATGAGTATCCAAGATCTTCTCAATCACATAGACTTTTAACTTTATTCTGAATTGATCTCCTTTTCCTCATAGAGACAAATGTGTAATGGTGTCATTTTCCTGCATATTATCATATATATACATTTATATATATATGTATATATATACACATATATGTATATATGTATATGCACATAATTATATGTACACTGTATATGTATATATACACATTTCTCAGCTATCTATCTATTATCTAATCTCCTTATTTTCTAACACTGAAACTACGTCCTTGAAACTTAAATCACCTTACCTCTGAACTACTGCAGTAGTTTACTGTTTGGTCTCTGTGCTTTAAGTATATTTCCATTCCAATCAATCTTACACTATACTGTAAAATTGACCTTCCAAAAATGCACGACTGATCATATTACCTTCCTATTCAATAAGCTCTAGTGGCTCTCTATCACCTGCAGGACAAAATATAAAATCATTTATTTTGTTTTCAAAGCCCTCTATGACTTCAAATCTCAATCGTAATAGTTCTTTCTTACCTTTCTAATCTTCTTATACCTTACGCCACCTCCATGGATATTGTGATCTAGTGATATGGCCTTGTTTTGCACATACAACTCTCAGCCAAGAATATTCTCAACAGCTTTCCCTCTTGTCTATAATTCCTTCCCTTCTTGTCTTTGCTTGCTGGATTCCTTAGTTTCTTTCATGTTTTATTTTAAGTTCAACCTTCTGCCAATATCTTTTCCCAGTACTTATTCATCTTATTGCCTCCCTCTGATACTTGCACCATTTTATCCTATCCATATATAGTTTGTACATAGTTAATTTTACATAATAATGTCTCAAACTCAGCATGTCCAAAATGAAAATAGTTTTATTTCTCTGCCCTCAAGTTCTTATCTTTTCCCAATCTTCTTATTAATGTCATGGGTAATCCCCATCCTCCTAGTCACCAGATTTACAGTTTTCCTCTACTTTTCATATTGTACATAGTTAAGTTTGCGCATTATCTCTGACATTAGACAGTAAACTCCTTTAGAGTAGAGACTATTTTATTTTATTTATTTTTTGGGGGGTGAGGTTTTTTGTATCCTCAATGTTTGGAGCAGTGCCTGTCACATAATAGACCTTTAATAAATGTTATTATTAATTGCCCTGTTGGCTTTTGATCATACAAAATCTGGACTATTGCATTTAATTCTGGGTACATTTTGGGAAGGATAACCTGTAGGGTTTTGAAAAGAAAGCAAGACCAGAAATTTTAAAGAACTTGAAGCTATGTCATATGATTATGACTTAAAAACACAGCAGAGATTTCTCCTGGGAGAGCTTGTCCTGGAAGGATAAAATAAATGTCTTCAGGTATTCAGGGAACTAAAAAGTGGAAGAAAGATGACAATTATGCTCCTTCATCTCCAGAGTAAAACTGAGAGCAATGGGAATCTGTAAAGCAGATTTGAAAGTAGAAAGTATATAAAGAACATTGGATGTAGAATTTTCAAGGTCTGTGTCCAGGTTTTGCTATTTGTTACTTTTGTAAGCCTGTTTCTCCTTGGAGCGGACTTTTCTAATTTTCAAACTAAGAGGAATAAATGAATGAACTAGGTGTTTTCTAAAATCCTTTCTATCTTTAAAATCCCTATTATCCTATGATCCCATGTCCAAACATGGAGTGAGTTGTCTTAGGATGTAGTAATCTTCTTGCTAATGAAATCCTCAAGGAGAAAGGGAATAAACAATTGTTAGGACTATTGACCAATGAATTAATTTATTTTTAAGGTACAGATGGGATTAGTTAAATTCTTGGAGCCTCTCCAACTCATTTTTTTAAATTTAGTATTTGATTTCATGATGAGGATTTTGACTAGTTCTTACCACTGTAATAGATGAATGAGATATGCTAAATTCAGGAAGAGAACATTCTGCCCTTTCCACCATCCTTCATAACACACACATATATATATATATATACATATATATATTTATAAATAAAGGAGGCCATAGGTAACAGAGAAAAAAATGTTATTTTTTCTCATAAATTAATTCATTGGTCAATAG
>JAJPUD010029528.1:0-13829 GCA_023553655.1 Myrmecobius fasciatus
TGGGGTCTTTGGTTTTGTCAAACAGTAGATTACTATAGTTACTGACTTTTTTGTCCTGTGAACTTCTCCTATTCCAGGGATCAATTACTCTGTTTCTTAACCAGTACTAAATGGTATTGATGACCGCTGCTTTATGATATAGTTTTAGGTCTGGTACAGCTAGGCAACCTTCATGTGCCTTTTTTCCTCATTTATTCCTTTGAAATTATTGACCCTTTGTTCTTTCATATGAATTTAGTTGTTATTTCCTAGGTCAGTAAAATAATTTCTTGTGAGTTTGATTGGTATAGCACTAAATAAATAGATTAGTTTTGGTAGTATTGTCATCTTTATTATATTTGGTTTTCCAGTTGTTTAGATCTGACTTTATTTTTGTGCAAAGTGTTTTGTAGTTTTGATTATATAATTCCTGACTTTTCCTTGGCAGATAGATTCCCAAATATTTTATACTATCAACAATAATTTTCAATGGAATTTCTCTTTGTATCTCTTACTGTTGGATTTTGTTAGTGATATATAAAAATGCTGATGATTTATGTGAATTTATTTTGTATCCTGCAACTTCGCTTAAGTTGTGGAATATTTCTAATAGTTCTTTAGTTGATTTTCTAGGGTTCTCTAAATATACCATCATATCATCTGAAAAGAGTGATAATACTGTTTGTTTTCTCATAACCTACTCTAATTCCTTTAATCTCTTTTATTTCTCTTATTTCCTAAGCTATCATTTCTAATACAATATTGAATAGTCATGGTGAGAGTGCACAGCCTCATTTCACTCCTGATCTTATTGGGAATGGTTCTAGTTCATCCCCATCACATATGTTCTGTGTACTTTTTATACTTTATTTTTTAAATTTACTTTGCATTCTTCCTTATTTGAACTTCAGGGACTCTTTGTAGCATAAGTATTTATCCATTTTATTAATAGCCTCATGAAAAAGCACTGTGAAAGTGAAGGTCATAATCTCAGGTGTTGCTTTTTTGAAAATTTGTAATGCTTGAACCCATCCCTTTTTTATTTTGAAGAAATATTTCAATTTCAATTGAACTAAATTTGCAGACTTCATTGTCTGATCTAGCTTTAAATAATACTATTGTTCATGGGAGATTTGTCTTCATATTTCCCCTTCTTCATGACATGGTCTCTTCCTAACATGAATGCAACACTTTTGTACTATCTCTGTATATCTATTACTGGTCAATTGTAATACATTATCTAGGTCAATTGGGTATCCACTCCCAAATATAGCTTTAATCAAATCTCCTTGGATCCTACTTCCAGATCATTGTCACTTACAAAGAATAATAGCATAATCTAATTTCCACTTTATTTTGATTTGATTTAAGATCATTAAAGTCTTACCAGGAAAGTTTCTCAATCCCACAAACAGTTCCTCCTTAATAATTTTTTTTAGGTTACAGTTTTAAAGTTTTTTAAAGGTTATGTTATATATCTAAAAGATATATCAAGTTATACACAATAGATTTGCAGTTCCATGTGCAATTATGTTTTTATTATACTATGTTACGAAAAAAAATAAAATCCATAAAATTAAAAAGGGACAATATAGTGGATGGTGAGCTCAAAGCCAAAATGATATAGATTCAAATTTTGACTATATTACATATTAGTTGTGTGACCATGAACAGGTTATTTAGGCTCTCATTGTTATCTTAGTGTAATCTTAATGCCACAAAGATTTTAAGTTTCAGGGAAGATGCCAATTTGAATTGGTGAAGATAATTTCCTCAAATTTCCTGGAGCTCTCCATACAATGAAGTCATACAAATAGTCCCTATCCGTTTCCTTCATGTGCCTTGATCCTCATTTATCCTTTGCAATTTTCATCATACCTTTACAAATATATTGTGTATTACATTTTTTCCTTTTATACCTGTCTTTTCTTTCTAAATAGTTTGGCAGCTCCTTTATTTTTAATAATATTTTATTTTTCCTAATTACCTGTTCAGACACATTTCAGTATTTATTGTCCCAAAATTTTGAATTAAATTTTTTTTTCCTTCTTCCCTCCCTTAACTTTTTCTAAAATGTTGGGTGATTTGATATTAGAATGTACTTATGCTATTGTGTTAGTCATATTTGTGAAAGAAGAAACAAAACCAAAGGGGGAAAACACACAGAAAAGAACAAATAAGTGAAAAATGCTTAAATCTGGATTCAGAGTCCATCAGATTTTATCTAGATGTGGATATCATTTTCCTTCAGGAGTCCTTTATATTTGTCTTGGATCATATGTTGCTGAGAAAAGCTGAGCTTAGTTGATCATTGCACAGTGTTGTTGATAGTCTACAATGTTTTCATGGTTCTGCTCATTTCATTTTGCATAAGTTCATGTAACTCATTCCAGGTTTTTCTGAAATCTGCCCATTCATCATTTCCTATTGCATGACGTTATTCCATTATGTTCATGTAACACAACTTGTTCAGTAATTCCCTACGTGATGAGCATCTCTTCAAGTTTCCAATATTTTGCCACCACAAAAAGGCTGCCATATTTTTTTTATGATCCCTATGGTATGGAAACCTAACAGTAGTTTTGTTGGATCAAAGGATATGTAAATTTTTCTTGCTGTTTAGGCATAGTTCAAAATTGTTCTTCAGAATGATTGGATCAATATACAATTCTACCAAGAGTACATTAGTGTAACAATTTTTCTATATTTTTCCAATATTTAACATTTTCCCATTCTTGTCATATTAGTCAGTCTATAAGTATAAGGTGGTTCTTTAAAGTTATTTTAATTTTTATTTCTCTAATCAAAAGTAATTTAGAGCACTTTTCCATATACCTTTGGATACCTTTGATTTCTTCAATTAAATATTACTTGTTCATATTTTTGATCATTTATAAATTGAGGAATTGAATCTATTATAAATTTAACTCAATTCATATGTTTGAGAAACTCATCTATATCATTATTAAAATTATTGATAATAATGTCTAATTACATTCTTTCTTCAAATATTTCTTTGTGTCTTTGTGGGTTTCATTTTGGCAGAGTACTTTAGAGCAAAAAAAATAGGATTATGTTTAAATAGAGCGATTTATTTTATTCCTATAGTAATCAGAATTCTGAATTTATCTGTGGATATTTTGAGGGAAGATTGAATTTGACTTCTGTTGTTTCTGTTATTAAATCCATCAATTGCTAATGAGAAGTAGTCTTATGATAGGCTAATTATACTTTTCGGAAAATACAACTCTGCAATTTTCCCAATTTATGCCATCAAATGAAAATATTAAGGGGAAAAATGATAATTTTTTCTCAATGCCCAACAAGTAATCTTACCAAAAGTATCATATTTTGTAAAAAATTATTTCAATATTATGCATGAGGATACAATTAATTTCATGAATTTAAGTAGAGAAATGTCTGAATTATTCAAAAATAACAATACTAAAAAGTAGAGAATTTTTAAAAATTCTCATGAAGTAATTACCAGAGAGAATTTTAAAAACGATAAATTGTATGTTGGCCATATTGTTGAAAAGCTGGAGCAAGACCAGGTAATCTAGAGCAAGACAAACAGAATGCCAAATAATGTTGAGATTTTATAATGAAAGAAATTGAATGCTTTCATTTAACTTTAGAGGTTAATACCAGGCAAAATGAGTGAAGATTATGAAGTCCTAAATCTATGATTAATATAAGGAGAAGCTTTCTAAGGATTATCAGACTCTAAATGTGGAAAGGAATGTGTCTACAGATGATGCTATTTCCCAGAGCTGTTAAATCAAATAGTGGAAGACCATTTGTTGGATGTGTAGAGGAAATTTATTCTCAGGTCTACATTGGAATAGATAGAAGCTCAAATCTCTTCAAATTGACAAATTCCAAGTTTCTCTGGTAAGATACTAAAAAAAGGAGTGGCAATTAGGTAGCTATTTCAATTATGTATTAAAGTGACAGTGTTTAGAATAGATAAAAAAATTGTGTGAGACATATTACAGAGATAAAAATGATAGGCATGACACCAGATGGTTGAGGGTATGACCTAGGGGATTCTGGCTCTATCACTTGCTGCATGTGTGAATTTGGGCAAATTGCCTACTCCTCAATACTTCAGTAACTTCTTCTGACTAGATGATCTTTGATATTATTCCAGCTGTGTATGTAGGATGCTGAGATATTAGATTCCAAGATATCTAGTCTGATTGAGGAAATCATCAGGATTTAGGATCATGCTAATCATTGCTCTAATATCACCTAGTTTTGTCATTTTTATAGCTTTTAGTTTATAACCTTTCTCATTCATCTATTAATTTTCTCTGAATATATTAGTTATAAAAATTTATCATATTACTATGAAATTTCCCTATAAAATCATTAAATCAAGGAAGTTTTAAGTATTGATTATGTTTCTAAATGTTTGATACTATATGTACTTATGTCACCAATTATGCTGTGCTGAAGAATACAAAGAAGACTGTCCATATGCTTAAGAAAATGATAGTCTTCTAGTAGATTAGTACATTTTGTTGGAACTGAAATTTCCCCAACTTATATATATTTTCACTCTCTGTGCTCAATAAATAAGCATCTCACTTTCTAAGTAGAAGAGTATTATGTGCTTTGTATGTGTGATTGATTAATGACATTTGTAAAGATGCTAAAGTTAAAAACAAATTATTGTGGAAAAAAGAAGCAATGTTGATAAAAGCTTGAAAGGGGGAAATTGTAGATGAAAAGTTTTGAAGTTGTTGGTAAGAAAAAAATGGCATATGATTACTTTAATAGATTAAGAAAAATATATTTATTCCTATTTTTAAAACCTGTGGAAAGGACAGATAAAAATGCAACTTTCCTTAAAATATTAAATGGTATCCATCAGCCAGCATAATGGAGATAAGATCAGAAGTGAAACAAGAATGCTCATTTCTACCACTATTATTCATTATTACACTAGAAACATTGTAGCACTGAGAAAAAAAAAATAATTAAAGAAATTAGGCAGTAAGGAAACAAAACTATTGCACTTTGTAGATAATAGTAAAGGACCATAATATCTATTGTTTAAAATTATCTAAAGATCCAAGCACTGAAGAAAAGTATTCACTATTTGACAGAAATTGCTAAAAACAAACAAACAAACAAACAAACAAACAAACAAAACCCTGGGAAATAGTTTGGCAGAAATTAGGTGTAGATCGTCATAGTGGGTACACAATTTAGAAATAAAGAGTGACATCATAAGCAAATTAAGGAAACATGAAATATTTTACCAGTTATATCTATGGGAATGGGAAAATTTATAATCAAAGAAGAGATAGAGAACATAAGGGGATGTAAAATGGATCGTTTTGATTACACGAATTAAAAAGGTTTTGTACAAATAAGAAAAAAAACTGGTCTGATGATGAGGAATAAAGGCCACACTTTTCAAATATAGAGAGAATTTAGTTTAATTTATAAGATTATGAGTCATTCCTCATTTGATAAGTGGCCAAAGAATATAAATAGGCAGTTTTCAAAAGAAATCAAAGATGTCTATAATCGTATGAGAAAAAATGCTCTAAATCACTATCAGAGAAATGCAAATTAAAATAATTTTGAAGTATCATTTCAATCCTATCAAATTGGCTAATATGACAGAAAAGGAAAAAAAAACAAATGTTGAAAAGACAAAGGAGAAGCAAAAGGAGAGGAGAGAACAAGAGAGGAGATGAGAAGGAAGAAGAGAGAATAAGGGAAAGGAAGAGAAGGGAAAGAAAAAGAAAATAAGAAAGAAAGAGGATGAAGAATAGGACTATTGATAGGCAGAAGAGAAGGCATTAATGGAATGGGATTAATAGAATATGTAAGAGATTGATAGTGAAAAAGTTGGAAGGAAGATGTTAGAGAAAGAATTGATAATTAAAATGATATGGGGAAATATGGGAAAATCTTGAGGTAGTGAAGGTTAAAAAAGTTCAGTTCAGATGGAATGTATCTCATTAAAGCAGGAGGGTGTTATTTATGAACCACAGGGATTTTGGCCAAGGTTTAGTATTTTGTTCTACATTCTGACACTTGGGTGACTATGGCACTTTGTGTGTGTATGTGTGTGTGTGTGTGTGTGTTTGTGTGTGTGTAAATATCTACAAAATAGTGTTCATTGATCAATAATAAACTGTTTATCTCAATTGAGACTTTGGATAAAGCATCTGGCTTGTTTTTCTTTCCCAAGATTCTGACATATTATAGTTTACAAGTAAACCAGGAGCTTTGGAACCTGATATTAAAACAAATTGCTCACCATCATCACCATTTTTCTCTCTCAAATAAGCTCCCACTCAGCTGATTACAAGCATTTATTAATTCTGGTATAGTATGATGTAGCATTTTCTTTTCCTCTTTACTGACAATGGCTTCTTACATATTGTTACAATGTAGACCTTCCCCTCCATAAATACTAACTTTCAAACATGTCCCATCCTCACCTCCTTAACATAAGTTTTTAAACATAAATAAAAGAAATACTCTGTTTAACATCATAAACTATGAACTACTTGGGAGTCCTGCCTTTGATTTTTAAGGTATTATTTCCTTCAGCTATCTTTTTTAGCTCCTTTTGTAACTGGTCAATTGAATTTTTTGGTTCATTGCATTCTTTTTCCATTTTGACAATTTATTTTTCAGTGAATTGTTGTCTTTTTCCAATTCACCAGACTTATTTTCCAGTTTTTCACATCTCTTTTGCAGGGCAATATTTCCTTCTTGCACTGCTCTCAATTTATTTCCCCAATTTTCTTCTAGCTCTCTTTTGAGATTCTTTATGCAATCTTCAAGGTAAGCCTTCTGAAAGGGAGACCAGCTTAAGTCCACCCCTGTGGCTTTATCTCTGCCTTTGATTTTTAAACAGGATTTTGTTTGAGGGAAGTTTCCAGGAAGATTCACTGTGAAGATGACAAGAAATAAAATCAGGGATGTAAAAGCAGTCATAAATGATTTCAAGATTCTTTTCTGAATGTACCATTCTTTTTTTTTTTCTATTTGCATTCTCTTACTCTTACTCACAGATTAATTTCTATGGACTTAATTATTGAATTTATGTAGATGGTTCCTAGACCTCTACATCCAATCACACTTAATCTCCTGAACTACAATCCCACATCAGTTATTGAACATTTCAAAATAAATGTCCTGTAGATATCTCAAATTAAACATGTCAAAAATGACACACACTATTGTCCCTTCCACATATAAGCATCTTCTATTTTTTTATTTTTAAAAATATGACAATCCTTCTGTCCTATCAGGTTTACTTGGTAGTACCCTGGACCAATCACTCTTTCCTTGCCACACATATCCATTCATTTACCACATTTTCTTATTTCTGTGTTCTCAATATAATTCATAAAATGCTATTTCATTACCCACTGGTCACCTCTAAAGATTTTGCTTTTGTTATTTCTTAATTTAAATATTCCAGTTTATAATTAAGCGGTCTCCCTGCCTCAAATCTCTCTCTATATTCCATTCCATTATTGAAATAGCTGTTAAGGTAATTTTCCTTGATTTCTTGTTTAACCATGTCACTATCCAGTTCATTTAAAAAAATAACTGAGACACTCAGAGTTTTTGGGACAATGGAATAAAGCAATGTCTTATAGTTTTCTTCCAATTTAAAACATGATATAAATGTTATTTCTCCATCTTCCCCTCTTCTTTCTCCTCTTCCTCATCTTTTCCATGAATCTTGACATATTATTAGCTTCCCGATACACTTTTTTTTGTTTCATGCTTCTTTTTTTTAAGCTTTTTATTTTCAAAACATATGTATGGGTATTCTTCAACACTGACCCTTACAAAGCTTTCCATTACAAATTTTCCCCCCTAATCCCCTTCCATCCCCTAGATGGCAGGAAGTCCACTACATGTTAATTATGTTAAAATACTTGACAAGTTGAATCTATGTATACCTATTTCCATACTTATCTTGCTGTGCAAGAAAAATTGTATCTAAAAGAAAAAAATCAGAGAAAGGAAACACAATTCAAGCAAACATCAATAGAGAGCATGAAAATGTTAGGTTGAGGTCCACACTTCATATCCCTCTCTCTGGGTGTATATGGCTTTCTTCACTGACCAATTGGAACTGTTTTGAAAGATTTCATTGTTGAAGAGACCCATGTCCATCAGAATTGATCATAGAGTCTTGTTGTTGCTTGTATAATGATCTTCTGGTTCTGCCCACTTTACTCAGCATCACTTCACGCAAGTCTCTCCAGGCCTCTTTGAAATCATCCTCCTGGTCATTTCTTACAGAACAATAATATTCCATGACATTCATATACCATAATTTATTCAGCCATTCTCCAATTGATGAGCATCCATTAAGTTTCCAGTTTCCAGCCACTACAAAAAGGGCTGCCACAAACATTTTTGCACATGTGGGTCCCTTTCCTTTCTTTAAAATCTCTTTGGGATATAAGCCCAATAGAAACCCTGCTGGGTCAAAGGGTATGCACAGTTTGATAACTTTTTGGGCATGAAATTCTTGACCTTTTGTTTTTCCAAATGAACTTTGCTGCTATTTTTTTCTAGTTCTTTAAAATAATTTCTTGAGAATTTGATTTGTATGGCACTAAATAAGTAAATTAGTTTGGGTAGTAATGTCATTTTTATTATATTCTCTCAGCCTACTCATGAGCACTTGATGTTTTTCCAATTGACTATGTCTGACTTTATTTGTGTGGAAAGTTTGTAGTTTAGTTCATATAGTTCCTGACTTTTCCTTGGCAGATAGATTCCCAAATATTTTATAATATCAACTGTTATTTTGAATGGAATTTCTTTTTGTATCTGTTGCTGCTGAACTTTGTTGGTAATATATAAAAATGCTGATGATTTATGTGCATTTATTTTAGCTAAAGTTGTGAATTGTTTCTTGTAGTTTTTTAGTTCAGTCTCTAAGGTTCTCTAAGTATACTATCATGTCAACTGCAAAGAATGATAATTTGGTTTCTTCATTACCTACTATAATTCCTTTAATCTCTTTTTTTTCTCTTACTGCCGAAGCTAACATTTCTAATACAATATTAAATAGTAATGGTGACAGTGGGCAGCCTTATTTCACTCCTGATCTTATTGGGAATGGTTCTAATTTGTCTCCATTACTTTTGATCCTTGCTGATGCCCAATACACTTCTGTTTGATTGATCTATCAGTCAGTAGCATCTTTAAATAAAATAGAAATTAGAGTCAAAGAACTTCAATAGTTATTCCATACCTCAACCATTCAACCGACAATCTATCTAAAAGGTATATACCTAAACGTCAACTTAGTTATTGTATCTGAAGCAAAACAAAACACATCAAAGGGTTTTTCAGCATCCCCCCACCTCCAAAAGATTTCTTCTATACTAACTAATACCTGTTTTTTCTTGAAATATATGGAATAAACCCCAATCCCATCAAATTTGAAGGTTTCAGATTACCTGTATGAACTTCACTCTCAAAATACACAAAAAAATCCCTAAAGGGCACATTTTATTTATTGAAATTTTCGCTTCTAATTTCCTTTATAAATTATAAGATACTTGATGGCATGAATTTGATAATACAGCTATATACTATATAATGACAGTTACTAATCTCTGGCATACATATTCTTTGAGTATGAAAGTGTTTTATAGCGTGAATATGGATGACTTTTATAAATCTTTGAAGTTAATATTAAAAGAGAAAAAATCAAATAGTAGAAATTTTTCCAACAAGCTTCTCTGACAAATGTATTTTCTTTTTCTTTTCTTTTCTTTTCTTTTTAAATTTTATTTTATTTGCAAAACATATGTATGGGTAATTCTTCAACATTAACCCTTACATAGCTTTCTGTCACAAATTTTTCCCTCCAACTCCCCACCCCTCCCCTAGATGGCAGGATATCCACTATATGTTAATTATATTAAAATACTTGACAGGTCAAATATATGTATACATATTTCCAAACTTATCATTGTTGTGCAAGAAAAATCATATCTACATGAAAGACATATCAGATAAAGGAAACACAATCAGACAAAGCAAACATCAACCAAGAGTATGAGAATGTTATTTTGTGGTCCACATTTCACATCCCTCTCTCTGGGTGTATATGGCTTTCTTCAGTGAACAATTGGAAGTGGTTTGAAACATTTCATTGTTGAAGAGAGCCATGTCCATCAGAGTTGATCATCATATATTATTGTTGTTGTGATGTATAATGATCACCTGGTTCTGCTCATTACACTCAGCATCAGTTCATGCAAGTCTCTCCAGGCCTCTCTGAAATCATCCTGCTGGTCGTTTCTCACAGAACAGTAATATTCCATGACATTCATATACCATAATTTATTCAGCCATTCTCCAAGTTTCATTCAATTTCAAGTTTCTAGCCACTACAAAAAGGGCTGCCACAAACATTCTTGCACAGGTGGGGCCCTTTCCTTGCTTTATGATTTCTTTGGGATATAAGCCCAATAGAAATGCTTCTGGGTCAAAGGTTATGCACAGTTTGATAACTTTTTGAGCATAGCTCCAAATTGTTCTCTAGAATGGCTGGATCCATTCACAGCTCCACCAACAATGCATCAGTGTCCCAGCCTTCCCAAATCCCCTCCAACTCTCATCATTAACTTTTCCTGTCATTTTAGCCAATCTGACAGGTGTGTAGTGGTACCTCAGGGTTTTCTTGAATTGCATTTCTCTGATCAATAGTGATTTGGAGCACCTTTTCATATGACTACAAATAGTTTTAATTTCCTCCTTTGAAAATTGTCTGTTCATATCCTTTGACCATTTATCGATTGGAGGATGGCTTGAATTTTTATAAATATGAGACAATTCTCTATATATTTTAGAGATGAGACCTTTATCAGAACCCTTAAATGTAAAGATGATTTCCCAATTTATTGCTTCCCTCCTAATCTTGACTGCATTGTTTTTGTTTGTACAAAAACTTTTTAACTTAATATAGTCAAAGTTATCTATCTGTTTTTAAATTAAGAGTTCCGTTTCTTCTTTGGACATAAATTTATTCCATCTCCATAGGTCTGAGAGGTAAATTATATTACGTTCCTCTAATTTACTTATAGTATCACTCTTTATATCCAGATCATGAACCCATTTAGATCTTATCTTGGTATGTGGTGTTAGATGTGGGTTAAGCCCTAATTTCTTCCACACTAGTTTCCAGTTTTTGACAAATGTATTTTCAAATTGGATAATAAATTGGTTAAACTTATGATAAGAATGGCTTAACAATTTATGCAAAGTAAAAAAAAAATAAACAAGGCATTCTTAGGGGCAAAAATTCAAGTTACTTAGGCATAGGAAAAAAAATGTTTCAAATCACTAGTTAGAGAAATGCAAATTTAAGAGATTCAGAAGCTATAGCTCTATGTCAAATTGGAAAGATTAACCAAAAATAAAAATAAAATTAAGGGAAATTTCAAATGCTGGAGGAACTAAAGGAAGAAAAACATGTTGATGGATTATCGGTGGAACTGTGAATTGCTATAGCTATTATGAACAACAATTTGGAATTTCCCCAAAATTTGCCAGGTCCTTGAATGGCATTGATAAAGTTACTAAGCCTATATCCCAAAGGGAAAAGAAAGAGTAAAAGTCTTCTATTTGTCTTATTATTTATTTGGGTAAAGAATGGGAAACTAAGAAATGTCTTTCCTTTGGTGAATGGTTAAAAAAAACAGTGGTATATAAATGTAAAGGAATAATAATGTGTCTTATGAAATGAAGAGATGATTACAGAAAAAATTGTGAAGGCTCATATGAATTGATACAGAGTAAAGTTAGGAGAACCAGGTGATCAATACAGCTATATCACTAGGATAAAAATAAACAGTTTTAAAAGGCATAAGACTACAGAACTATCACTCATCTTCTGACAGAGAGTTGATGTACTAAAGGTGCAGACTGACACACTTATCTTTGGACATGATTTGTCTAGGAATGTTTTTGCTTGACTTCATTTATTACAATGTTTCTTCTTCCCTCCTTTCTTTTCTTTCTTCCTCCTTTCTTCCATGTCTCCCTCCTTTTTTCCTTCTTTTCTCCTTCCCTTCCTCCTTCCCTCCCTTTCCCTGCCCTGTCTCTGTCACATCAGTAGTTGAGAAGGGGTGAAAGGGAAAAAATAAATTATTAATTGATTTTAAGAAAAGGAAAAATTAAATGTTAGTTTGTTCTCATATTTAAATTATGCCTTGACCATTAGATTATATTTCGGTATTTTTTCTGGGACTTTCAAATAACTAGTCAAGAGTGTCACAGACACACCAAATATGCCTAAGGGGGAACACAAAATAATTGCTGCTGGAGAGTATTAGATAGTATTCAAAAAATCCAGAAGGATACAGACAAGGGACAAGAACATGTTGAATTCAACTTCTGAGACCATGTTGTTGTTTTTTCCCCTCATCATGTGCATTTAATTTAATGACAGATTTATGGGGTCAATTTTTAGAGTATCAACCAACAACATCTGCTGCCCAGAACTTAAATATACTGATTAATTAAAATGATTCCTGAAATGGAAACATAAAATTCTTTCCTACCCTATATAACAGCAGCACTTTCTTCCTTCCCCTATACATGGGTAACTGTTTCTTCTTTTTAGTCCTAAAACATCAGGTATTAGATGTATACATATTAATTAATATAAAACAATGTATGTAGTCTTCTTTATTGTTACAATTCTTTTTTTCTTCATAGAAAGCAGTACAACTCAGATTTCATAATGAAGTTTTTAATAGGGTCAGAGATTTAAGTTGGAAGGACCTTTAAAAGTTACCTAGTACAATCCTATCATCTTACCATTAAGGCCAGAACTCAGGGCATTGTGTCATTAGAGGTACAGTAGCTCAAATGATAGTATTGAGACTTGAGTGATAAGCTAGACTAAAAAGATCTGAGTTCAAATTCTGCCTGTTTGCACCTCAACAACAAACTCAACTATTTTATTACCCTTAGCTTCCTTATCTTGAAAATGTGTCA
The DNA here is from genome assembly GCA_023553655.1 of Myrmecobius fasciatus. Taxonomy (NCBI): domain Eukaryota; kingdom Metazoa; phylum Chordata; class Mammalia; order Dasyuromorphia; family Myrmecobiidae; genus Myrmecobius; species Myrmecobius fasciatus. The sequence goes on from JAJPUD010029528.1 coordinate 13,000, forward strand.
TAATAACATCTACCTCACAAGATGATTGTATAGATGCAATGAGGATATTCTTGGTGGTTTTGCAAACCTTAAAGCTCTATGCAAATATTAGCATAATATTAGTTATTGTGATTTATCTAGGATCAGAAACAGGATTTCAGTCTGGGTATTCTGTCCCCAAGTCTAGTTCTTAATTAAGTTGTGTGTTTCAAAAGAAGCTAAAATTGATTGTTATTGAAAATAATCATTTCTAAGCATTTGATAAAATCCAACATCCATTCCTATTAAAAACATTAGAGAGTATAGGAATTAATGGACTTTTCCTTAAAATAGTCGGTAGCATCTATTTAAACCCATCAGCTAGCATCATATGTAATGGTGATAAACTGGAACCATTCCCAATAAGATCAGGGGTGAAACAAGGTTGCCCACTATCACCATTACTGTTCAATATTGTATTAGAAATGCTAGCCTTGGCAATAAGACAAGAAAAAGAGATTAAAGGAATTAGAGTAGGTCATGAGGAAACCAAATTATCACTCTTTGCAGATGACATGATGGTCTACTTAGAGAACCTTAGAGAATCAACTAAAAAACTATTAGAATTAATCCACAACTTTAGCAAAGTTGCAGGATACAAAATAAATCCACATAAATCATCAGCATTTTTGTACATCACCAACAAAATGCAACAGCAAGAGATACAAAGAGAAATTCCATTCAAAATAACTATCGATAGTATAAAATATTTGGGAATATATCTGCCAAGGAAAAGTCAGGATCTATATGAGCAAAACTACAAAACACTCTCCACACAAATAAAGTCAGATCTAAACAATTGGAAAAACACC
>JAJPUD010029529.1:0-13828 GCA_023553655.1 Myrmecobius fasciatus
AGATCATCATACACAGCAACAACAGTATTACATGATGATCAATTCTGATGGACATGGTTCTCTGCAACAAAGAATTGTCTCAAACGAGTTCCCGTTGTTCACTGAAGAAAACCATATACACCCAGAGAGAGGGATATGAAATATGGATCACAACATAACATATTCATGATCTCTATTGATATTTGCTTGCATTGTGTTGCCTTTATCTGATTTTCTTTTTTTTCTTGTAGATAGGATTTTTCTTGCATAACTTGTCAAGTAATTCAACATTATTAACATGTCATGGACTTCCTGCCATTTAGGGGAAGGAAGGGGACTGGGGGTAAAATTTGTAATGGAAAGCTTTGTAAAGATCAATGTTGGGGAATTACCCATATATATGTTATACAAATAAAAAGCTTTAATAAAAAAAAATAAAAAAGAAATAACTGTAGATAACATAAAGTATTTGGGAGTCTACCTGCCAAGGTAAAGTAAGGAACTATATGAACACAATTACAAAACACTTTCCACACAAATAAAGTCAGATCTAATCAGTTGGAAAAATATCAGGTGCTCATGGGTAGGCTGCGCTAATGTAATAAAAATGACAATACTACCTAAATTAATCTACTTATTCAGTGTCATACCAATCAAAATCCCAAGAAATTATTTTACAGATTTAGAAAAAATAGTAGCAAAGTTCATCTGGAAGAACAAAAGGTCAACAATTCCAAGAAAATTAATGAAAAATGCAAATGAAGGTGCCCTAGTTGTACCAGACCTAAAACTATATTATGAAACACTGGTCATCAAAATTTGGTGCTAAGAAATTGAGTAGTCCATTAGCAGAATAGATTAGGTTCACAGGACAAAATACTCAATGACTATAGTAATCTAGTATTTGACAAACTCAAAGATTCCAGTTTGGGAGATAAGAACTCACTATTTGACAAAAACTTCTGGAAAAATTGGAAATTAATATGGCAGAAACTAGGCATTGACCCACATCTAACACCCTGTATGAACAAGGACAAAATAGGTTCATGATTTAAACATGAAGAGTACTATTATAAGCAAATTAGAAGAACAAAGGGTAGTGTACCTCTCACATCTGTGGAGAAGGAAGTAACTTGTAGCCAAGTACGTTACTGAATACAAAATGGATAATTTTGATTATATTTAGTTAAAACATTTTTGTACAAACAAAACTAATGCAGACAAGATTAGAAGGGAAACAATAAACTGCGGGGAAAATTTACATCCAAGGGTTCTAATAAAGGCCTCATTTCTAAAATATATAGAGAATTTACTCAAATTTATAAGAATACAAGCCATTCTCTAATTGATAAATGATCAAAGGATATGACCAGACAATTTTCAGATGAAGAAATTGAAACCATTTATAGTCATATGAAAAAATGCCCTTAATGACTTTTGATCAGAGAAATGCAAATTAAAACAACTCTGAGATCAACTACATACCATTCAAATTGTCTAAGATAACAGAAAAATATAATGATGAATGTTAGAGGGGATGTGGGAAAACTGGGACACTAATATGGAAGCTGTAAACTGATTCAACCAATCTGCAAAGAAATTTGGAATTATGCCCAAAGGGCTATCAAACTGGGCATAACCTTCGATCCAGCAATGTTTTTTATTGGGCCTATATCCCAAAGATATCATAAAAAAGATATCATGTGCAAAAATATTTGTGGCAGCAATTTTTGTATGGCAAGAAATTGGAAACTGAGTGTATGCCCATCAGTCAGAGAATGGCTGAATAAGTTATGGTATATGAACATTATAGAATATTATTGTTCTCTAAAAAATGACCAGCATGACGATTTCAGAGAGGCCTGGAGAGACTTGCATAAACTGGTGCTAAGTGAAATAAGCAAAACCAGATCATTGTACACAGCAACAACAAAATTATGTGGTGATCAATTCTGATGGATGTGGCTATCTTCAGCAATGAGATGATTCTTCCAATGGTCTTGTTATGAAGAGAGCCATTTGCACCCAGAGAGAGGACTATGGGAACTGAGTATAGATCACAACATAGTATTTTCACTCTTGTTGTTATTTTTTGCTTGCATTTTGTTTTCTTTCTCATTTTTTTTCCTTTTTGATCTGATTTTTCTTGTGCAGCACTATAATTGTGGAAATATGTGTAGAAGAATTGCACATGTTTAACATATATTGGATTACTTGCCATCTAGGGGAAGGGGTGGAAGGAAAGGAGGGAAAAAATTTAGAACACAAGGTTTTGCAAGGGTGAATGCTGAAAATTATCCATGCATATGTTTTGAAAATAAAAAATTTTAATAAAAAGTAAATAAAAATCAGAAGGAGTTCAAATCTGGTCTCCAACATTTAACATTTCCTAGCTGTCTGACTCTGGGCAAGTCACTTAACCCCAACTGCCTTGCCAAAAAAAAGTTTGGGACAATTCATAAATGTATGACACAAAGCAAAAGAGCAAAATGGAAGCTCTAAATACAAGACCATGAAGTTATCCTGCTGAACAACTGCCTTAACACCCACACTCCCATCCATAAAGGGTCTGTGGATATATTTCAACATGTGAATTTGGATAAGAAAAATACATATTTTTTTAAAATTTTCATTGATCTAACATGAAATTTAGAAATTCTTTCTATTATGAATACAATGCAAGAAACATTATTCTGAGAATGGGTTCACAGGTTCATCAGACTCATAAAGGGATTTATGACACACAGGAAAGATTAAAAATCTCTGTTCCATAGGTCATTTTTGACAGGGAAGCATACATTTTCCACTCATCTGTACATATTTTAAGCTAGTTAGGTTATAGAAAAGAATAATTCTGGAATTCTAGACTGGGAAAGGATCTTATCAGTTACATACTTTTCATGTCAGAGGTAAAAAAAGGTCAAACCCAAGGAGTTTAAGAGACCCATCTAAATTTATTTGGATATTTGTGGCAGAACTGGGCACAGAAGATATATGGTATTACAGCCTAGGCAAAAAGTTATGACTTGAGATATAGATTTTGGCATCATTAGCTTTAGGTCTAGACAGTTAGGAAATGTTAAATGTTTGAGACCAGATTTGAACTCCTTCTGATTTCAGGATTCATGTTCTATCCACTATGTCATCTAGCTGCCCCTAATTTTCTATTCCATCTCCTGCTTCTGTCCATTCACACAAACCACTACTCATATCTGGAATATACTACCTCTTCACCTCTGCCTTTTAGAAACTTTAGCTTCCTTTAAGGCTCAAGTCAATCATCATTTTATCCAGGAAGATTCTGTTAACTCTCTAAATATTAGTGCTCTCTCATGCTTCCATCTTCCTTTTATTATACTTTTGTCTGTACATTTTGTATTCCCCTAGAGAAAATTCATTAAGAACAGGATCTATTTTGTTTTTGTCTTTATATTTGTTGCATTTAACACAGTACTATGCTCATAGAAAGCTCTAAATAAATGTTTGTTGGATCCATTGTCACCACCAAGCAAACTTTCCCTTGCAAATAAGTTTTTTTTTCCAATTTTTTGGTCTCCCATCAATGGCAGCACCATTCTCTCTATAACCCAGAATCTTTGACTATCAACATCATTTCCCATATTAGTCAACTCCCAAGACCAGCTGAAATCGGCACGATATTCTCATCTTTGTTCTACCACCCATCATCCTAATCCAGTTCTTCTTTTTCTAAATCCTTAATAACTGCAACTACTTCCTTAAAACTCATTTCTCTATTTTCTTCCCCATCCAATCTATTTAACTCTAATCTTCTCTTGAGCATTCATTGTGTTATTCCTTCTTTGCTCAATAACTTATGGTGCTTCCCTGTTGACTACTCCATCAAATCTAAGATCTCTTTGCTTTCAAAGTCTTCCATAATATTGGTCTGTTTTATTCATCCATTTTTATTTCTCACCACTGCCCAACACAGACTTCCTGTTTCAGTATTTCTACTTCTGTGCCTTGACTTGTATTACTTATTACTTATTATATACATTAATAATAACTCATAATGGCATCATTTTTAAAAATTAAGTACTTTCCTCAAAACAGCCTCCTTAGTACGAGTGTTATTTTTCATATTTTAAGGATAAAGGGACTGAGGTTCAGAAGCGTTTAATGAGTTGCCCATAATTACATAGATAATAAACATTAGAACTAGGAGACTCCACTTGGAGTATCCTTTTTGCTCTACTCTAAGAATCTTATCTATCCTTTAAGGCCATGATCAAGATATGATTTTCTCATTTATAATTATTTTGTTTTATGATTTTAGAGTTTTCTTAAATATGAGAAGAAAAAAATTTCATATTTTATCATTAGAATTATATAATGTACATTTTAATTTAGATTTAGGGATCAAAAGTTATCATTGTAATTATCATAAGTACTTAATGAATAATTTAAAGAAATATTATTAATAGCATACTAAATTACCCTGATGTTCACAACAATTTTTTTTGTGGTTGTTAAAGATTCCTAGAACAGAAAATATGAATCACTAGTCTAGATGACCAGTATAGTTACTTCCTACTATTAAGTTCATCATCCTATGATTACTTACTGAGTATTTACAGCAATTTCTAAGATCTCAACTCTGAAAAGTTAATAGTTTCAAGCTATTTTATATCCTGAGATGCTGAAGTCATCCAACCAGACTCAATCAGCAAATTGTAAAAGTTTAAAACTTTTTTAAAACTTGTTCTTTTCATCTGCTACCATTCAGATCATTTCTTCAAATGCTTATCTTTTCCTTTTCCCCTGTGAATCCATCCCAAGGGAACTATTTAACAAAATTACAAAGAATCTGGGTGAAATTGTGGAAGATTTATCTTACTTCGTCATGAAACTCTCCATGTTCCATGAAAATTGCAGGACCTAAGGGAAAATTAAAAAGGGTTAGTGAGCTTTGTTCTGTTACTCCCTCTTCCAATGCTGGGATGGGTGTTGGTGAAGAGAATGGAGAAAGAAGCATTTTGCTCCTTTACATATTCAAATTCTCTACTGGGCCTAACAGAATTCTGAGTATATCACAGATGCTCAATAAGTACTTCTGAATGACCAAAAGGAAGGTGACTTGTTAATTACAATGCTCTGAGATGGGTAGATGCCAAGTTGTAAGGCACACCAACTGCTCCAGTGATTTTCATTTCTCTTATTGCTTTTATACCCTCAGAATGGAATCATTGTGATATAAAGAAAAGAATCTATGATATAATAAAAATAACAAATATATGATAATACATTATTAATACTATTAAATTAAAAATATCAAAGAATAAATAAAATAATTAAGAAATTTAGCTTAAAAAGCAAAAAAAAATGTAAACATACAAAATAGTGAATTCACTTACTCTCCCTGAAGCTCTGTTACCTGATCAGTAAAATGGGCTTAATGTTTTTCCTACCTATCTCACAAGGCTATTGTAAAACATTTTGTACCTGTAAAGGACAATATGAATTATCATTACAGGGAATGAATGCTATGAATCAAAATGTCATGATACCAGCCCAGATAGTTAAGAAATTAAAGAGACTTAATAATGCTTCCAAATTATGCCTAAGGATGCTGCTTTCCTGATTCATTGCCACCCCCAAATATTCATTCATCAAGAGTACTGAGAGCTTGGTCATAATACTATTCAGAATGTCACCTGGAGGCAGGTCATAGGACAGATGTCATTAAACAAATTACCCTTGAACAATTTCCTGAAATCTGGGCCCGCTTAATAAAAGCAGATTCCCTGTACAAAAAAGAAATGATTAACCCTGGGTTCTTGAAGGTCATCCTATTGGAATACAAGCTCTGGCAGGTTTTTTATCAATTGAGAAAGGCTTTGAGTCTAGGCTTGGTAACATATTTTGTTTCTATGCTCGTAAGATTAGCTAAAAACAGAGAGGTTCATTACCAGAAGGCTGCCTACCAGGTTATAAATAATTTCTTTGACTTCAACAACCCATAAAAGAGACAAAAGGCAAAAATGATCCTCAGGTCATTGTGACTTCTTTCCCCAACCCCTCTGATAGTGGTAAAATAATGAGAAAGGGGATACCAAGAAATACATACATTAATTTTACATCTACATCCTTAATTGATAATTTTTGTACAATGTCAATGAAGCCCACAGTCAAAAAGCATTTATAAAGCACCTACTACTATCAGAGGAACTAAATGATATCTGCATTCTCAATATAAAGGTAACCATAGGAATAGATAATGCAGCTAAATGAAAGTATTGCTCGCAGTGCTCCCATAATACCAATGTGAATGAAGGACTTGGCAAAATTGACTTTATCATGAAACCAATGAAAAAAGGAAATAAAATTTCATGAAATACTTGGACTTCTGGCTTTGCAGGGCTCCCAATGATCATTAGCAAGTGGACCAATCAAGAAAACAATTTATATGATAATAATAAGACTATAAAGACAAGCAATTTTGAAAGACCTAAACAATGATCAATGAAATTACCAATCACAATGATTCTTACTATCCAACTGCCAAGGGGCAAAGGACTCGACATGAAGAAAAATACATTCATTTTTCAACATGAGCAATGTGGAGTTTTGTTTTGCATAAATACATGTATTTGTTACAAGAATTTTGTTTTTCTTATTATATTGGGATGAGGAAAAAGGAGAAGAAATGGTATTTAAAAATCCAAAAATTAAACTAGACCACACCTAGAGAGCATGGAATTTTTACTCATATACTATAACAAATACTTGAAACCATTTGTGAACACCTGTTACCCTAGGAAAGAAGTAGCAAAATTCCATGAAAATGTTTGAAAATAATATCCTTAGAACTCAATTATATAAATCAAAATTATATAAAATTCTGTGAAAATTGTGAATATAGAGAAAATTTTGTTCCATGACCATTTAATTTTCAATAAAAGTGAGTTACAATACATTGGGATAGGTTCACCTAATGCCCTTATCATGGAAGATGTCTAACACTGAGTAAATATACAACCTGGATGAGTAGTCAGTCAACAATCATTTATTTATCATTTACTATGTGCAAAGATTATAATAAGCCTTAGGGATAAAATTGAAAAAATTGGAAATTAGTATGTCAGGAATTAGGCATTAACCCATTCCCAACAACCTATCCCAAAATAAGGACAAAATGGGTTCATAATTTAGACATAAAGAGTGATATTATAAGCAAATTAGAAGGATAAAGGGTAGTCTACCTCTCATATCTGTGGAGAAGGAAGGAATTTGTGGCCAAAGAAGAACTAGAAAACATTACAGGATACAAAATGGATAATTGTGATTATATTAAATTTAAAATGTATTATTACATTATATTTTATATATTATATTAAAATTTATATTAAATTTAAAATTAAAAAGGTTTTATACAAACAAAATCAATACAGACAAGATTAGAAGAGAAGCAATAAACTAGGAAAAAAATTTATATCCAACGGTTCTGATTAAGATCTCATTTCCAAAATATATAGAGAATTAACTCAAATTTATAAGAATTCAAGCCATTCTCCAATTAATAAATAGTCAAAGGATATGAACAGACAATTTTCAGATGAAGAAATTGAAACTATTTGTAATCATATTAAAAAATGCTCAAAATCACTATTGATCAGAGAAATGCAAATTAAGACAACTCTGAGGTACCACTACACACCTCTCAGATTGTCTAAGATGGCAGTAAAAGATAATGATGAATGTTAGAGGAGATGTGGGAAAACTGGGACACTAATAGGAGTTATGAACTGATTCAACCATTCTGGAGAGTAATTTGGAATTATTAAACTGCACATACCTTTGATCCTGCAGTGTCTCTACTAGGCCTGTACCCCAAAGACATCATAAAAAAGAGAAAACGATCCACATGTACTAAAATGTTTGTAGTAGCCCTTTTTTTGTAGTGGCAAGAAATTGGAAACTAAATGATTACCCATCAATTTAAGAATGGCTGAATAAATTATGATACATGAATGCTATGGAATATTATTTTTCTATAAGAAACAATCAGCAGGATGATTTCAGAGAGGCCTGGAGAGACTTACATGAACTGATCTTAAGTGAAGTGAGTAGAACCAGGAGAACATTGTACACAGCAATAACAAGAATATATGATGATCAATTCTGATGGACTTGGCTCTTTTCAACTGTGAGATGATTCAGGCCAGTTCCAATGGTTTTGTGATGAAGAGAGCTATCTTCACCCAGAGAAAGGATTGTTGGAACTGAATGTGGATCACAACATAGTATTTCCACCATTTTTGTTGTTGTTTACTTACATTTTTTTTCCTTTCTCATTTTTTTTCTTTTTGATCTGATTTTTCTTGTGCACCATGATAATTGTGGAAATATGTATAGAATAATAGCATATGTTTAACATATTGGATTATTTGTCATCTAGTACAGGGGGTAGGGGAAGGGAAGAAAAAAAATTGGAACACAAGGTTTTGCACAGATGAATGTTGAAAATTATCTATACATATGTTTTAAAATAAACATATTTAATCAAAAATGAATAAAATAAAATAAAAAGCCTTGGGATAAAAAGGCAAAAATACTCTTGCTATTTTCAAGGAGCCCACCTTCTAATGAGAAAGACAACCTTTAAGACATTTACAGGATAGATGGGAAAGCAATCTGAGAGGAAAGACAATGGGGAGAAGGAATTGGAAAGCCCTCCTGAAGAAAATGGGATTTGAGTTGAATCTTGAAGAAAGGAATAAAAATTATGATGTAGACACAGTAAAGATAACATTCTAGACATCAGGTTCATTAGTACAAATGCATGAAGGAAGGAATGGAGAGTCATATGTGAGAAATTGTAAATATTGCTGGAATGCAGAGTGGATAGAAAAAAATAATGTGAGAAGATCAGAATTAGAGGGAAGGTTCAGGTTATAAAGTGTTTTAAATGCCAAACAGAGGACTTTATGTTTGATCCTGGATATTATAGGGAATAAGTCAATGAACTTTATTGGGAGTGGAAGTGTGAGAATGATTAGATCTTTAGGAAAATCACTTTGATGACTCAGTAGAGAATAGATTGAAGTTGTGAGGGGCTTGAGACAGGAAGACCAATTAGAAAATGATTACAGTTATCCCTTCCAGATCACAGGGGTTAGGGACATAAGACTTCTGAAATCTGGAAAACCCTCTCAAATTTTTTGGTCTTCCTTTTATATCAGAAAAGCAATCTGAACTTTTTCTATATCTTTTATAAGATATTTATAGTACCTTACTGTAAAATTTGGATTAAGTATTTGGTCATAGACCATATGTAGGTTAATGTTAAGTAAAAATACTTTTTAATGTCATCTGCTGGTCTTTGGTGTTGTTTGTGGCATCTACAAGACTCAAAAATTTGCATTTAATTTCTTATACCAACCAATGATATATCAAAACCATTATGAGGAAATCATGATATGGAAGGGATAACTACAATAGTCTGAATAGAGGAGATGAAGGCATTGACTTTTATGGTATACTGGTCGTATGAGTAGAGAAAAGGAGATGTATAGTGTATGAGATATTCTGAAGAAACAAGGTTCCACAACAGACTGAATAGGTGAGATGAGTACACCTGAGGGGTTGAGGTTACTACCAAAAATAGCTAGCCTGACTGATTGAGAATGGATGGTAATGCCCTTGACAGTAATAAGAAAATTGGGCAAAGGGAAGAGTTTGAAGAGAAAGATAATAAGTTCCCAGTGATAACATAAGGCTATGAATCATGAAACACTATGATCTGGAAAGAATTACAATTATAAATGAATAAGAAAGTAATGAGAAAATTCATAATGAATGTGAGCAGGCTGCACCAAGTTACCAATGTTTACTTGCATGCATGAAGTAGGCTTAAAACACATCAAGGATGTATGTGGCCAGAAAAGGAAGTGGGCCAGTTGTACAGGTTTGCATCCCAATATACTAAAAGAACAAGTGGAAGGAAAGTCTCCATTCACATTGGGTGCATCATCTAGAAGGGATTTAATGAAAAGCCTGAACAAGAATTAGCTAGGATGAAAAGCATGGGGGATATTGTGATGATTCCATAAAAGGATCAAAGTCTAAAACCTCCCATAGTCACTACAATCTGGGATGAATCTGAGTCCTTGTGTGACATCATCTTTTCTTTAGTGGTGCAACACTGAGATTTGGCAGCATTTATTCTGTAGCTCCCTGGATTTCTGCCTGACCTAGTTAGACATTTAGCATCACTGGCCTAAATAATTTCATGAAGTATGCCAAAATATTGCAAAGCCAGAACTTAAACTAGAAAAAAGCAGGAGTGAGAAAAATCAGTTCCTTGCAGAAATTGCAGGTCCTGAAGACTCAGGACCTTCTGTGAAATGAGGTTTGCCCTGGATCCTTGAGTCACCAATCTCTGGCCTGGATTACTGGATCTATCTAGCATCCAGTGATATTTTTACCCACCTCTTCCTTTCCCCAAACTGGTTTGCAGGCAGTGTCTACTTTCCTGATGCTCATATGCAACCCCAAATTAGAGGTTTCTGCTACATGAAAAGAATTAACTTGGAACATTTTCTAAGACTTTCTCCCCTCAGAAAAGAGAAACATTTAGGGCTTAAAGGTAGCTTGAACCTTACAGTACTTAGAGATCACTGTTTTGTTTTGTAGTTGTTGTAGTTATTTTTAATATATTTGCTAAGTCCCTATTTTGTACCTATGCTACAATGGATAATTCTATAGAGCCTGGGCATTATGATGTATTATAATAGGGATTCCCTAAATATGAAAAGAGGTTACAATGTATATTACTTCCAGACTCTTTTACTCATTTTTGCTACAATCCATTTGCAACTCTTTAACCTTTTCTGAAATCAGCCATTAGCAACTAATTTCAGACTTTATTCTGAAATGGACAAAATCTACTGGTAGCAAGTGATCTCAGCATTTGAGATCCAAAAAATACTTCTCCTTCTAACTTCTTAGGGACCAAAAAAAGGTGAGTCTAATCTCTTCCCTAATTTTTCACTGCTTTTTGTTAGGAAAACAAGAGTCTATACTTCTTTAAAAATACTCCCCAAAGTCCCATCCCGTTACCCTAAATATCACAGGAAATCTAACCCAAGCAATTTTAATAACTCCTACTAGTTGACCCCAGATAGACACGTAGGCAAGCTTGAATTTCAGAAACCACTGGTGATGGTACATGAAAGAGAATTAGGGATTTTGCCAACCTCTAAAGCTATGCTTGGTAGAGAAACGGGAAAAAGGCCTGAATGGTGAGAGACTGAAGCTATCAGACTATGAATTTTCCTTTCACTTTTAATGATAAATATATTTCTTGGGAAAAGAATAATATCCATCCAAAGGTAATCAGAAAACTTATTGTTATCAACATTAAAAATAAATGAAGAAAAAATTAATAATATAAAAGGGAGGCCCAAGATGAGGACCCAATTTTTAAAGCATGCATAGATACACTCTTCCTCGTGGGTCATACAGAGCATATGGAATATTCTCTTCCTGCTGCAAATCCAACGTTTGGAACTCAGCAGAGCAAGGCCGGGATAAGTTTTCTGATTATCTTTGGAATGATAGTTGGTAGCAGTCTCTTGCTGATAACTGCAGCAGTCATATCCAGGGAGAAGCTACCTCTGAAGAGCAACCTGTTTAACCCACCCCATTAAGGAGCCAGCTCAGATGGATAAGGGAACTGCTCATTCACCAGCTTCACCACACTTGGAAATGAATTTTGTGAGGACTTGGTAAAAGAAAAAATTACTCCCAGGGAAGAAAAAAAAGACAAGAAAATAAGTTTTTACATAGCATCTACTATCTGCCAGATATTGTCCTAATCCCTTTTAAAATGTTATCTCATCTGATCCTTACTACAACCCTGTGAGATAGATACTATTTTAATCTTCATATTACAGTTTAGGAAATTAAGACAAACAGAGGTTGTGACTTCTCTGAATTTGAAACAGCTGGATTTAATTAAACTCAGGCCTTTCTGATCTGGTTCAGGTGTTCCATCTACTGGGCCACCAGCTGCCATGGCCAAAATGTGGATGGAAGGTGGGTTTGGGGAAGTATTGTTTTGTGCCACTTTTCTTTTGAACCTATTCTCCCTATGAACTGAGCAGATAGAGAGGGGAAATTATGCTAAATTTCAGGAGGATGTTTTTATATTTGGAATATTGCTATACCTTCTCAAAATATATCCTTTAAAAGGACTGATGCTCACAAACTATGCTACTAGAATCTCTAATCCTGTTTTATCCTTCAAGCCTGGGACAACTTTGTACTTTGTTCCAAAGGGACTTTGCATCTGGACTTGTAAATCCTTTGGGCCAAGTCTCATGAGGAGCAAAATAAAAGAAACTTCTCCTGATCCTTAGAAAGAAGTGTCTTACTTTTCTTTAAAAAAAAAAAAATACAAAGGGCGGAGCCAAGTTGGCAAACTGCAAACACCATTCTCTGTGAACTCCTGAGACCTTCCCTCAGACCCAGACAAAGTGAGCCTTCGAACTGGTTTTGGAGTGAGGGCTCCGCCAAACATTTGGACTACAATGACTTCTATCAAAAATCTACCTTGAAAGAACTCCAGAGAAGGTTAGCCTCAGGGGAAATGGGCCGCTGGTCACAATCAGACTCCAGCCCAGGCAGAAGTCAGGGCTGCAATAGAGGGGCGGATTTTAGGCACCCAGGAAGCCCTTGGGAGACGCCTGGGCCACTTTGCTCTGCTTGCGAGCAGGTGTTTGGCAGATCTGCCTTTGGTAAAGGGTGGATCAAGAGTAGCTGAAAACGTGGTCCTAGTGTGAATCTAGCCTGACCAGCCTCAGACCAGAAGTCAACTCAGCAAACTGCCCCAGGGCAAATAAAAATTGTTGCAGTATTCTCTGCTGGTGACCAATATCCCAACTTTAAATCATGAGCAAGAAGCAGAAAAGAGCTCTCACCATAGACAGCTTTTACAGAGAAAAAATAGAACAGTCCCCAGATCCTGACATTATGAAAACAATCCCAGATGAAGCCACAAAGGCAGACTTAAGTTGGTCTCCCTTTCAGAAGGCTTACCTGGAAGATTGCATTAAGAATCTCAAAAGAGAGCTAGAAGAAGAATGGGGAAAGAAATTGAGATCAGTGAAACAGAAATATCAAAAACTGGAAAATAGGACTGGTGAATTGGAAAAAGAAAACAGTTCACTGAAAAACAAAATTGGTGAATTGGAAAAAATCACCAATTCACTGGAAAATAAAAATGGTGAAGTGGAAAAAGACAACAATTCACTGAAAAATAAAACTGGCAAAATGGAAAAAGAATGCATTGAATCAAGAAATTCAACTGGCCAGCTACAAAAGGAGCTAAAAAAGATAACTGAAGGAAATAATACTTTAAAAATTAAAATTGAATAAATAGAAGTAAATGACTCAATAAGACTTCAAGAATCAGTTAAACAAAAAAAAATGAAAAAATAGAAGAAAATATGAAATATCTCCTAGGAAAAACAACTGACTTGGAAAACAGATCCAGGAGAGACAATTTAAGGATTATCGGACTCCCTGAAAGCCACAATGAAAAAAAGAACCTGGATGCTATCTTCTAGGAAATCATGAAAGAGAATTGTCCTGATGTTTTAGAATCAGAAGGCAAAATTGGCATTGAAAGAATTCACTGATCACCTCCAGAAAGAGATCCCAAAATTAAAACCCCAAGGAATATTGTGGCCAAATTTCAGGACTATCGCAACAAGGAAAAGATATTGCAAGAAGCTAGAAAGAAACAGTTCAAATACCGAGGAACTGTAATTAGAATTACACAGGATCTGTCAGCTTCCACTTTAAAGGATCGAAGGGCCTGGAA
>JAJPUD010029530.1:0-13828 GCA_023553655.1 Myrmecobius fasciatus
TCTGATAGGAATTTGGATGCTACACCCATTGGGGCCCACAGACAGCAAATAACAGGGGCAGAGTACTGAGGACACTCGGAGGTGCATTCTGCCTAGGTCCGTCCCTCAGAAGGGCGGGGATGGTATTGAGTAGCCTCAGTAATGAGGAAGAGCTTCCTCACCCCTGTTGTACTGTGAATGGGGCTCCTCCCTCCTGGATCATGTGAAGTGGGTAAACACGGACTAGGGGGAAGGGCTCCTCCCTCCTGGATTACGTGGAGTAGGAGATTATAAAAGAGAGTAAACGGTGTGGGGGGGCACTATTGGCACTTAGGCACTACTGGCAGACTGTCAACACGCTGCCAGGTAACATCTAGCCCTGTTCTAATAGGGAACTTCAGTTTGTGATATACCATAATAAAAGACCTGTTGGCCACCCTTGTATCTTGGGTGTTCTGTGGGGATAATTCCCTGCTTAAGAGAAGCAGGGCCGGAGACGCCCGAAGACCTGGGAAATAGGTAAGAAACCAGTTGACTCCCGAGGTGAGCAATGGGAGTCTGCCCCCCATAACGAGAGCAGTGGGTAGTTAAAGTCCCCCTCCGAGGTGATTGCATGGGACTTAACAACACCACTTGGTACATATATGTTTAGTATTGATACTGCTTCATTATCTATGGTACCCTTTAGTAAAATATAGTTTCCTTCCTTCCTTATCTCTTTTAATTAGATCTATTTTTGCTTTTACTTGATCTGAGATCAGGATTGCTACCTCTGCTTTTTTTTTGTTCACCTGAAGCATAAAAGATTCTGCTCTAGCCCTTTACCTTCACTTTGTATGTATCTCTATGTTTTAGATGTGTTTCTTGTAAACAACATATTATAGGATTCTGGCTTTTAATCCAGTCTGCTACTTGCTTCCGTTTTATGGGAAAGTCCATCCCATTCACATTCACAGTTAAAATAACTAATTCTGTATTTCCTGCCATCTTATTTAGCCATTTATGTTTTTCTCCTTCCTTTCCACTTTTTCCCTTCCTCCCTCCCCAGTATTTTACTTTTAATGACCACCTCCCCCAAATAGTCCTCCCCCCTTTAGAGCCTCTCCCCTTTTTTTACACCTTTCCCCTAATTCTTCTGTTTCCCCTATTAGTTTTTCCATTTCTTTTCCTCCTTTCCTTCCACTTACCTATAAGGAGGGACAAGTTTTTCTGTGAAACCGAATGTGTCTGATATACACTTTTAGAGCCCAATCTGATGAGAGTAAGATTCATACAATGCTTATCTCCCTCCCTTCTTTCCCTCAATTATATTAGGTTTTCTTTGCCTCTTCATGAGATTTTACCTTATTTTTACTTCCTTTTTAACCTTATTTTACCACCTTTTCCCTCTTTTTCCTAGTATGATAGCTTTTCCACCTCTAGTTTCTTTCTCATTTTATCAAAGTAATATCAAATTATACCCCCATTATTTAAGTATACCCATAGTAGAAATATAGTTCTCAAGAATTCTTTTCTTTTTAGCTTTTTATGCTTCTCTTGAGTTCTGTGTTTGGAGCTCAAATTTTTTGTTCAGATGTGGTCTTTTCATTAGAAATAGGTGAAATTCACCTATATCATTAAATGGCCATCTTCTTCCCTGGAAGATAATGCTCATTCTAGCTGGATAGCTTCTTCTTGGCTGTAGTCAAGTTCCTTTGCCTTTTGGAATATCTGGTTCCAGGCCCTTCAATCCTTCAGTGTGGAAGCTAACAGATCTTGGGTGATTCTAATAACAGTTCCTCAGTATTTGAATTGTTTCTTTCTAGGTGCTTGCAATATCTTTTCTTTGGTGCGATAGTCCTGAAATTTAGCCATGATATTCCTTGGGGATTTAATTTTGGGGTCTTTTTCAGGAGGTGATAGGTGAATTCTTTCAATGTTGATTTTGCCTTCTGATGCTAAAACGTCCGTGCAGTTTTCTTTCATGATTTCCTGGAAGATAGTGTCTAGGTTCTTTTTTTTCCAATCATAGCTTTCAGGAAGTCCAGTTATTCTTAGATTGTCTCTACTAGATCTATTTTCCAGGTCAGTTGTTTTTCCCAGGAGATATTTCATATTTTCTTCTATTTTTTCATTTTTTTTGTTTTTGTTTAACTGATTCTTGAAGTCTTATTTATTCATTCACTTCCATTTGTTCAATTCTAATTTTTAGTGTATTCTTTTCTTCAGCTACCTTTTTTAGCTCCTTTTGTAATTGGACAATTGAATTTTTTTATTCATTGCAGTCTTTTTTCATTTCACCAATTTTGTTTTCCAGTGAATTAATGTCTTTTTCATTTTTCTTTTATAGAGCATTAGATGTTTTTTCCATTCCTTCCTGCACTGATCTCAATTCATTCCCCATTTTTCTTCTAACTCTCTTTTGAGATTCTTTAAGCAATCTTCCAGGAAAGCCTTGTGAAATGGGGACCAGGTCATGTCTCCCATTATGGCTTCCTCTGGAGTTGCTTTATCTTTATGAACCTCAGGATCTGGGGTCTGTTCTTCTCTCTCTCCATAAAAGCTGTCTATGGTGAGAGTTCTTTTTTGGTTTTTATTCACTTTTTTAAAAGCGCCTGAGGGGGGTGGAGCAAAGATGGCAAACTGCAGACATCATTCTCTGTGAGCTCTTCAGATCTTCCCTGAGACTCAGAACAAATTAAACCTCATAACTGGTTCTGGAGTAAGGGCCCCATCAAACACTTGGAGTACAACACACTTCTATCAAAAATCTACTTTGGAAGAACTCCAGAGCTGGTCAGTTTCAGATGGGCAGGGGATCGAGCTGCTTGCTGCGGTCAGGTGCAGCACATACCCGGGGTGGAAGACCAGGGCTGGGACGGAGCAGCGGATTCTAGGCAGCCAGGAAGTCCCTGGGAGACGCTTGGGCCACTTTGCTCTGCTTGCAGGCAGGTGTTTTGGCAGATCTGCCTTTGGTAAAGGGTGGATTGAGAGCAGCTGAAAGTGGGGTTCTAGTACGAACGGTCCTGCGCTTGTTTCAGACCTCAGCTCAAAAACATGAGCAAGAAGCAGAAGAGAGTTCTCACCATAGACAGCTTTTATGGAGAGAAAGAAGGGCAGACCCCAGATTCTGAGGTTCCTAAAGGGAAAGCAACTCCAGAGGAAGCCACTAAGGCAGACATGAGCTGGTCCTCATTTCACAAGGCTTTCCTGGAAGATCACATAAAGAATCTCAAAAGAGAGCTAGAAGAAAAATGGGGAAATGAATTGAGATCAGTGCAAGAAGAAAATAATGCCCTGAAACAAAGATGTGAAAAACTGGAAAACAAGACTGGTGAAATGGAAAAAAAATCACCAATTCACTGGAAAATAAAAATGGTGAATTGGAAAAAAGATAACAATTCATTTAAAAACAAAATTGTTGAATTGGAAAAAGACAACAATTCATTGAAAAATAAAATTGGCAAAATGGAAAAAGAATGTAATGAACCAAAAAATTCAATTGGCCAGTTACAAAAGGAGCTAAAAAAGGTAACTGAAGGAAATAATACTTTAAAAATTAAAATTGAACAAATAGAAGTGAATGACTCAATAAGACTTCAAGAATCAGTCAAACAAAAACAAAAAAAAATGAAAAAATAGAAGAAAATATGAAATATCTCCTAGGAAAAACAACTGACTTGGAAAACAGATCTAGGAGAGACAATCTAAGGATTATTGGACTCCCTGAAAGCCACGATGAAAAAAAGAATCTAGATGCTATCTTCCAGGAAATCATGAGAAAATTGCCCTGATGTTTTAGAATCAGAAGGCAAAATTACCATTGAAAGAATTCACCTATCACCTCCTGAAAGAGACCCCAAAATTAAAACCCCAAGGAATATCGTGGCCAAATTTCAGGACTATCCTACCAAGGAAAAAATATTGCAAGCAGCTAAAAGCGCTTGAGATCTTTTTAAACCAGAGGAGTGACAGCTGCTTTATTTTTCCCTGGGGCAGTTTGGCGGATTGACTTTTGGGTGCTGGGCTATGGGGGCCAGGTCCAGGGTTCTCAGTGGGTTACAATCTACTTTTTACAAAAGGGAGATCTGCCAAAGCACCTGCCTGCATGCAGGGCAGAGTGGCCCAAGAGTCTTACTGAAACTTCCCAGGTGTTTAGAACCTACCAAGGTGAGTCCCAGCCCCAGCTTCCTGCCTTGTCTCCCAGAGCTGTGCTTGAACTTGGCAAACTGCCTGACTCCCTGTCTCTCTGAAATAGACCTGCTCTGGAGCTCTTCCAAGGTAACTCTGCTAGGTATGTATTTTCCTCCAAATATTTGTGGGTTCTTTGACTTAAAAACCAGTTTAGAGGCTTACTCTGCTGTTGGTTTGAAAGAAGGTCAGAAGAAGACAACAGAGTTGTGTCTTCACTGTGCCATCTTGGCTCTGCCCCCTCTTGTCATAATTTGTAACCCCACTACTAAAGAACAGTACTGGGCAAATAATTATTTAATAAATCATTTTCCATTCCATTTGATTTTTGACTGGAGTTTAAGAGAGAGATTAGTGCTGGATATATAAACCTGGAAGGGAATCTTTAGCATAGAATGTTAATTGAACATATAGGAACTGGTAAAGTTACTGAATGAAAGTGTATAGAAAGAAGAGAAAATTGTCTAGAAAAAAAATATTGAATTAACGTGACATATTACATAGAAGACTAGATAATTTTCTCCAGCATCTGCTGATTCTCAAAAATTCTCTCATTGAAGATTTATGTATCTGAGTTAAGACAATGACAGCTATTTCCACAGGATAAGCAAACAAGAGTCCTAGGAGGCAATAGTCTTATGAACACTTACTTATCTCTTTATTCCTGTCTTTCTCAACAGACTGCACACTGGCAATGTATACAAATTATTTTTACTAAATACTGTTTTGGCTGAATTGCATAAATTTTTGGTATGTTGTCTTATTGTCATTATTGTTATTATTATTATTGGCTTTTTGCTTAGGCAATTGGGATTAAGTGACTTGCCCACGGTCACACAGCTAAGAAGTGTTAACTGTCTAAAGGCCAGATTTAAACTCAGGTCTCTTCCCTACTTCAGGGCTGATGCTCTATTTATGTCTCTATCTAGCTGCCCCATCATTGTCATTATTTTTAATAAAATTATCCATTTGTTCTTTGATGCATCTTTTTAAAGATTAAAAAGTTTTTTAGTTTCCAATTAATTTAAAAATTTTGCCCCAAAGTTCCTTTATTGAATATACTTTATTGCATTGTTTGATAAAGATCCATTTAATATTTCTGCTTTCCTCCAATTGTTTGTGAAGTTTTTTGTTTTTCAATATATGGTGAATTTTTGTGAAGGTGCTATGTATAACTAATGGATATATTCCTTTTTATTTTTGATATTCCATCATGCTTCATTAAAAAAATATTTTCCCATTTCTTGTCTATTGTACTCTATGCAGCAGACACTGTTCATCAGCCCAAGTAACCCTCCATTTTTGTTAAAAATCCAACTTTTCTCCATTCAGAATTATGCTGTTTTACTGGGCATAATGATATTACTGGGTAAGGTCCCAACAATCTATAATTTCATTCAAGAGAATGACAATAATGAGCCAACATACCTATGGAATGCAGCCAAAGCAGTTCTTAGGGGAAATAGGGGTTATTTTATATGTTTAAATAGCTACTTGAATAAAATAGAGAAAGAGATCAATAAATTAGGCATGTGCAACCAAAAAAGCTAAAAAAATAAAGGAACAAATTAAAACCCCAATTAAATACCAAATTAGAAATTCTGAAATTCAAATGAGGGATCAATAAAATAGAAACTAAGGAAACTATTGAACTAATATAAATAAAACTAAGAGTTGGTTTTATTGAAAAAAAAACCATAATTGATAAGCCTTTGGTTAGTTTTATTAGAAAAAGGAAAGAGAAAAAAAACAAATCATCAGCCTCAAAAATACTCGTTCTAAGCCTACATCTTTTACCTTTTGAACTATCTCTCATTGGAATAAATGACTGTAACTTCTTTGCTTTCGTGATGAGAATTCAGACAGATATTTTATATACATATATACTTTTGACAAGGGCACCCGCACAGGAATCACACTTACTTGTAATCACTTGTAATCACACTCAACTTGTAAACTACGTACATTGAGATCTATTAGAATATATCAGTAAATGCGAACATTCACTAAAATTTAGGTAGAAATGAAAAAAACAAGGGGAATTCAAAACATAAGTTTTGTTTTCCAACAACACCTATGTGTGGTAATCCAATATATAAATATTTTTGGGTAGATCCAGGACCTGAGGATACCCAAAATTCCTTGTAGCTATTTCTGGCATTCCTGGATAGTAATAAGTCAGGAAAACAATCTGGGTTCAAAAAAATCTCTAGTCCCATGAAGTTATTAAATTTAAACAGTATGATAATAAAATTTTCAAACTGTTTGATAGATAGTTCCTCCAGCTCCTATATATTAGGGTTCCACCAAGTTCCAATTCCAAACTCCCTCACTTGGGCTTGAATCCTGGGAACCTTGGTATTTATGTTGGGCTGCACATAAAGAATAAAATCTTACTTCAAAGGTCGCTATGACTTAGACTCCTAAATTGATTTCACTGCCTAAACCTCTAACACAAAAAGATAAATGAAACAGAACAGAACAAACCAAAACCTCAAATCTGAGCTCATTTTTTCAGAACCAAGGGGCACCTTATGTTGCCCATGCTGTGGGTGAACATAACCTTCTCCCTCTCTAGACACTGTAGGAAAGAGCACCTTGGGAAATAAGAGCGTGTATTAGTCTGGAAAATTTTAAAGACAGTGGGTTGTACTCCTTCCCATGTATTGAGGTTCATGCAGATCATTTGTGGTGTCATTTGAAAGAATTCAGGACTCAGGCTGTCTCCAAATCAAGTAAAGGCATTTGAGAAACTTGCACTCAGAGCAGGCTATGCTCCTTTAAAGAGTTGGCAGCCTAGCAAAGCAAGATAAAGATGTTTATGGAATTTGATTACATCACAAGACATTAGATTTTTAAGTTCTATCTCTTAGAGTGGTTGTGAAGATCAAGGAGGAATTTGCTATCCTGGGAAGGTCCTAAAGCCTTGATGGACTTGTACGTGTGGTTACCCAGAATGCCACAGAAAAACCCTTGGGAGGGGTATTAATGTATGGTAATGATATTATAATTAGCCTGACTTCATCATTAGTTCACTGAAAGGACAACAGAGGGATAGTGTTAGGGGAAAGATTTATTGAGGTTTGTGGTTCAAGGTGCTATTCTATATTCTGTTGGTGCTATATTACTATTGGCTGATATTTAAACTAGATGGATGATAAGGTTGCAGACCATGTAGACTGTACTTGTCAGCAAATAATTAAGGATTTTGCAGAGTTTGAGCTGTGGGGAAGGGTAACAATCAGAATTCTGTCGCATGCCCTGGGAGGAAGCAGAATATCTTTTTTTTTTTTTTTTTTTTTTAAATTTTTATTTTATTTGAATAACATATGTGTGGGTAATTCTTCAACAATAACCCTTACATAGCTTTCCGTTACAAATTTTTCCCCCCAACTCCCCACCCCTCCCCTAGATGGCAGGATATCCACTACATGTTAATTATGTTAAAATATTGGCAAATCGAATATATGTATACATATTTCCAAACTTATCATTGGTGTGCAAGAAAAATCTTATCTACACGAACGATATATCAGATAAAGGAAACATAATGTAAGCAAACATCAATCAAGGAGTATGAGAATGTTATGTTGTGGTCCACATTTCGCATCCCTCTCTCTGGGTGTATATGGCTTTCTTCAGTGAACAATTGGAGGTGGTTTGAAACATTTCATTGTTGAAGAGAGCCATGTCCATCAGAATTGATCGTCATATAGTACTGTTGTTGCCGTGTATAATGATCTCCTGGTTCTGCTCATTTCACTCAGCATCAGTTCATGTAAGTCTCTCCAGGCCTCTCTGAAATCATCTTGCTGGTCATTTCTTACAGAACAATAATATTCCATAACATTCATATACCATAATTTATTCAGCCATTCTCCAACTGAAGGGCATCTATTCAATTTCCAGTTTCTAGCCACTACAAAAAGGGCTGCCACAAACATTCTTGCACATGTGGGGCCTTTTCCTTCCTTTATGATTTCTTTGGGATATAAGCCCAATAGAAAGGAAGCAGAATATCTTTTCCCAGAAACTGGCCCCTCCAATTTAGGTGATTAGGCATGTGCAGTAAAAGCCCAGAATATATCTTTTTCCTCCTGTTTGCAGTATTGCCCATACCTGGCAGATTGAGTTGCATTGTGAATACCATCCTTGACCTCAATTCAGAGCAGTCCTCTGGGTAGCTAAAAGCAATGTAATTTCATTTACTTCTCCAGTGCCACACAGTAAAGGCTCAGTAGAGCAGTGGGTCCAAACTCAAGAAGAACTAAGTTCAAAGGCAGCCTGCAACACTTAATATTGCTTTCTTACCCTAGATAAGACATTGTGTTTGCCTTAGTTTTCTCAACTGCAAAATGGGGATAACAGCATCTATCTCCCAGGGTGGCTGTGAAGATCAGAGAAGAACAGACGAAATAGTAAAATACCCTTGGCATAGATCTTAGCACATAGGCTTTACATAAACAATAAGAACATTTAAGAAAATTTAGATCAAATTAATTCTTTTGTTACATTTTAAGTTCAGAACTGTTTCTCTCCCCACCCCACAATAGAGAAGGCTGCTATTTGATACAGCTTTCTCTCTCCCTCTCTTACTCATCTACCTAAAACCATACTATGCATACTTCTGTTTATCAGTTCTTTTTCTGAGAATGTATAGCACCTTCCTGTACATGTTGATTTAAATGTAACATTCAGAACAGTTTAGTTGTGTACAGTTATTTTTCAGAAAATATTGCTGTTATTTCATATAGTATTCTCTTGGTTCTGTGAATATTTCTAGAGTAGCATTCTAGTGATTCCAGATTTTTCAAATTGAGTTGATATCAGCGCTTATATAGAATTCAGTTATATAGAATATAACCTTATTAATACTCTTATAGAACTAAGTAATACACAGATTACCAGTATTTAAACAATCAAGCAACCAATCAAAGAAAAATCTGCATGTCAGTGGAACTTACTTGTTGAACACACACTGGAAAAAAATTATTGCCTGTTAAATTACATCTTTTTTTTTTTTTTTTGCTTCTCTTTGCCAATATCTCTAGGCACTTGCAGTCTAAAGCAGGGATGCCCTCAAATGCATAGATCCCAGTTTTATCTCAGACAGAGCTTTACCAGTAAGCTACCTATCCTGCTTTTCACTGCCTAAAGGCTGGGCAAGTTCTATTTGCCTTCTGCCTTAAGGTACCCTGATAGAAGTTTTGGTGTGATTAGGCTTTGCTATTTTTGCTTTAGTTGTGCTAGCAGTATCCCTTCAATTGTGGGAGATTCCAATTTCCCAGTTTCATTTAATCATTTAATATTGATTAGTTTATTCAAAAGAATTTTTACTTCACAGAATAATAAACATAATCTTTCCCAACACCTGAGGCCTTCACCCCGTCCTGCACCATACCAATCTCCGTAGAGGAAAAAGCTTACATTTTTTCTTAAATATCATTGCCTCACCAAACTCCAAGTCCAAAGTGTCCCTTCTTGGGCTTGGAGTCTGATGAGGTCAGGGTAGCAATTCCTAGTTTGAAATAATCATGTGACAAATTCACAGTGGCCATTCTCTTCACCAGAAGGTAGGTTTATTTAGAGAAGAGATTACAGACAAAATAAGAGGTAAAATAAGCACCAGGAGTGGCAAATATGAAATAGAGTTGGGGGAACAATAGGGTTACCAAGGAAAGAACTAAGGAAAAGAATTTGGAAGAATCCATTAAAGAAATATGCTGTGAGGTGGGAGTATGCCATTGACTGGCAGCTTTGATCCATAGAGGAGTTTAGTAGAGTAGTAGAGTTAGCTATATAGTAAGGAGAAAGACCCTATTAAAGGAAAGGCACTATGAGGAAGAAGAGTGTACTTCATAGTAGGTTTAGTTAGTCCTGAAAAGAACTTCAGAGGTCTTTATCATGGGCAAATCTTTTACAGGGAAGATACCCAGCTTTGGGGTTTCTCAGGGGAGGAGGGGATGTGCCAGGGAGCTCAGAAGGAGAGATAAAGAGGAGCCAGATGGAACCCTAGGCAGACTGGGTCCCAGACCTGTCTAAACGATACGATAATTGATATCTTAAAGATTGTTAAACAACATAGAGTTTGGGAGAGAGACAGTGGTGGATGATAAAGAGTTCCATCCTCACAGTCACTCGACAAACAGGATTGTCTAGGATTTGGTTATGCCTGTTAATAGTGGTTAGGCTTTTTCCTGTCGAGAAGAGAATAAGTCCACATCAAGTCCTGGGCACTTTGGATTTAGGTTTCCGTGATAGACTGACTGTTCATCTGGCCTTGAACCCTTGCTCCAAGCTTTAGTGGCTTAAGCTTTTGGGTTCACTGGGGATTTCATTGCTTGAATATAGAAATTAGAAAGACAGATGAAAGAGAGCAAGCCAAACCAACACCCCTACCCCATTTCTTGGGATCACAGGCTAAAAGGGTGGTAGAGGGAAGATAGTCCTTCTTCCTGCTTAGTTCATAGTAAAAGCTAACATTTATATAGCACTTATGTGCCAGGCACTGTGCCTTAGCACTTTTCAGTTATTATCACATTTGATCTTCTGAACAACTCTGTGGAATGGTATTTTTTTTCACTGTTTACATTTTATTTTTAAAAATTTATAAGAAAAAAATAGAAAAAAGAAAGATAAGAAAAGGATAATAAACAAAACAAAACATTGTCATGTCCAGCAGAATATTGGGGAGGATTCAAAATATATAACAATAAATTTCCATTTCAAGAAAGTGCATATAATAGTAGAAGAAATCATATTCATGAGTGTTCATGTTTTCCTTGTTTCCTTGTGGGTTATTTTTTTTGTTCTATGCTGTATACTTTTTTTACTTTATTATTTTTCCCCCTCTTTTCTCTATCTCCCTCAAGCAGGCTACTGTTAAGTGTGTGTGTGTGTGTGTGTGTGTGTGTGTGTGTGTGTGTATAAATTTATATATAAATTTTTTTCCACACTCACCCTCAGACATATACATATATCATTATACACACGTGATGTGGGCTTTGTCACTAAATGATGGCAGGCACCAAAAGTTGGGGTTTGGTCATGTGAAGAATTCACAATGACCATTCTCTTTGGCAAAAGGTAGATTTATTTAGGGGAATAGGTTACAGACAAAATGAAGAGATACAGTAGACACTGGGAATGGTAAATATGAAATAGAGTGGGAGAGCATATGAAAGACAAGTTCCTCAGTGTGACTCACAATTGCTTAGTAGAGAGGGAGCACCCCATGGAACTGGGGTATAACCTTAGCTGGCAGGCTAATTCCTGAAAGGAACTTAGCACTTTAAAAGATTTAGTTAGCAATAAGGAGGAGAAGTAGGGTTGGGAAGCGTGGTGGAGTTAATGGGGGAACCACATGGCGGGGGGGGGGGAGGGTTCAAGAGAAAAACACCCCGAGGTTGAGTGCCATGTTAGACTGACCCAAAGGAAGGCAGCAGCCGTGGGATGGCCCCTAAGCAGATTTTATAGGAAAATTTTAACCCAAGGGGCAAGACTGGGTTTTCTGACAGGACATGGCAAGGTGGGACTGCTGGAGACCCCTGCAGGGGGTGAGCTTAATGAGTGTAGCATAATATGGATTTCACATTGGATCACCCCAAAGGGACCATGGATAAACTGATGTCTATCAGAATGTTCTGTCTGCTTAATTTCTCTTGGTCCAAAAAATATTCAAGGTCTCATCACACAAATGTAGAACTACATGCATACATAACCCCCTCCCACACACACACAAACACAACAATATAGCTGACATATAACTCTCTCTCTTGATTGAATCTTTAAGTTTGATTTTGTCTAAGACCAGTGATTATTAGCCCTAAATTTTTTCCTAATTTTCCTATTACTCCTGATCCTTGTTGTAGTGTTTATATAAATCTCTTATATTCTACTCCTGCTAATTCTTCTATACTTTAATTCTGCTCCTTAACTTGCCTTGCTATTACTAAACCTCCTCCTATCCATGGATCCCTCCATCTTCTTCCCCTACCTTTTCCTTCCCTCTTTATCCTATCTCCATTGATGTACACACCTTGTCCTACTGAGATTAAACATCTTTGTATACCCAAGCCACCCTTCCTTCCTCCTCCCTTTTATCCCTTTCCCATTATTCTGCACACCTTGTCCCATTACCATAATGCTATATACCCTTCTATATCCCAGCTTATCCTATTCCTTCGCCCTTATTTCGTTACAGATTTTGGAGGGTGCTATACCCTTCATTGTATATATGTAGTACTGACTACTGAACCCATTCCCCGATGTGAGTAGATTTTCAGAAGTATGGGCCCTCTTTCCCCCTCATGCCTTTGTGTCGGTCCTTCCTCTGTACTCATTTCTATAACATAATTACTATTTTTACTTTTCCTAAACAGTTTTGCTTTTTAGAAAGAATCAGATCATACTCAACTCTGCCCCAACCTTTCTTTTTTGAGCTACTTACTTACTGATGTCAGTATTAAATATATGGTGTGCATTTTTATGTATAACATAAATAATTTGTCCATGTTGAGTTCCTTGAAATTAATCTTTAATATTGGCTTTTATATGTTCTGCTCCAAGTCTTCATTTTTTACCAGCCTGTGTTCTCCCTGAGGCACACATTTGTTCTACTTGTGGGGGAAATCTGAAGAGCTTGAAATTTTCTTATTTATGCTGCCATCTTCCCAGAATCCTCTCCATGGGTATTATTATTCTTTTTTTTTTTTTTTTTTTTTACAAGTGAGGAAATTGAGGCAAACAGGCATTAAATGATTTGGCAGGATTTGAGTGCAGGTGTTCCTGACTCTAGATTCATTACTCTATATGCCGCACTACCTAACTTTTCCTGCCCATACTTTGGGTGAACTTAACCTTCATGTTTTTTAGATGCCATGTTGACAAAAAAGCATGAAAGACTTCTTGGAATGGTAATTTGCAGGGATTTGATTTATAAAATCATTTACTATAAGAGAATTTACTCCTTTAACAATACCTTTGCTTAGGGTAGTGAAAAGTAGAATCTCTGAGGGGAACCAGATCAAGAGGGTAAATTGTGTGGCCTAAGAAAAAGAAAGTGGTCATATAAGGAGGGTTAGTAGGTAGAATTGGATCACAAAGTTTTTCCACATCTGGACAGTGCTTCTGTATTCATTTCCTCTTTTAGGAATTGATACATCTAAGAGTAAGCCAAAACATAATTAAAGGGATAAAAGGGCAAGATTTTTGAAGTAAAACATATAAATTGTTTAAAAGAGGGAGCTCAAATGTAGAACTTTTAAAAGCTTTATTTCCAAGAGTATTTAATTCCAAGAGTATTCAAGATTGAAACTGCTGCTGGTGCTGTCTCTGTCTCCAAGATCCATAGCTGGTGTTGCTAACCCTATTACAGTATCACAGACCTCTCATTTTAATCTCTTCAGTTGTATGTCTTACTCTGACCTTTTGATGGCTATGTTACTAATGAATTCAATTTCACATGTCATATTAAAATTGTTTGGTGGGAAATATTAGGGGAATGTGGCTTGAATGTTCTTTCTATGGCACACTTCCTCCTCTTTTCTCCCTAGTTTTCTTGAATTTAGTTTTGGGCCTGTTTTCATTTTTTGTGTTGTCTGGCACATGAATTAATTTGATCTTAATCTCACTTATACAATAGAAATTTGTTCCTGTATTTTCTCCAGTTTAAAAAATT
>JAJPUD010029531.1:0-13827 GCA_023553655.1 Myrmecobius fasciatus
TCTGATAGGAATTTGGATGCTACACCCATTGGGGCCCACAGACAGCAGATAACAGGGGCAGAGTACTGAGGACACTCGGAGGTGCATTCTGCCTAGGTCCGTCCCTCAGAAGGGCGGGGATGGTATTGAGTAGCCTCAGTAATGAGGAAGAGCTTCCTCACCCCTGTTGTACTGTGAATGGGGCTCCTCCCTCCTGGATCATGTGAAGTGGGTAAACACGGACTAGGGGGAAGGGCTCCTCCCTCCTGGATTACGTGGAGTAGGAGATTATAAAAGAGAGTAAACGGTGTGGGGGGGCACTATTGGCACTTAGGCACTACTGGCAGACTGTCAACACGCTGCCAGGTAACATCTAGCCCTGTTCTAATAGGGAACTTCAGTTTGTGATATACCATAATAAAAGACCTGTTGGCCACCCTTGTATCTTGGGTGTTCTGTGGGGATAATTCCCTGCTTAAGAGAAGCAGGGCCGGAGACGCCCGAAGACCTGGGAAATAGGTAAGAAACCAGTTGACTCCCGAGGTGAGCAATGGGAGTCTGCCCCCCATAACGAGAGCAGTGGGTAGTTAAAGTCCCCCTCCGAGGTGATTGCATGGGACTTAACAACACCACTTGGTACATATATGTTTAGTATTGATACTGCTTCATTATCTATGGTACCCTTTAGTAAAATATAGTTTCCTTCCTTCCTTATCTCTTTTAATTAGATCTATTTTTGCTTTTACTTGATCTGAGATCAGGATTGCTACCTCTGCTTTTTTTTTGTTCACCTGAAGCATAAAAGATTCTGCTCTAGCCCTTTACCTTCACTTTGTATGTATCTCTATGTTTTAGATGTGTTTCTTGTAAACAACATATTATAGGATTCTGGCTTTTAATCCAGTCTGCTACTTGCTTCCGTTTTATGGGAAAGTCCATCCCATTCACATTCACAGTTAAAATAACTAATTCTGTATTTCCTGCCATCTTATTTAGCCATTTATGTTTTTCTCCTTCCTTTCCACTTTTTCCCTTCCTCCCTCCCCAGTATTTTACTTTTAATGACCACCTCCCCCAAATAGTCCTCCCCCCTTTAGAGCCTCTCCCCTTTTTTTACACCTTTCCCCTAATTCTTCTGTTTCCCCTATTAGTTTTTCCATTTCTTTTCCTCCTTTCCTTCCACTTACCTATAAGGAGGGACAAGTTTTTCTGTGAAACCGAATGTGTCTGATATACACTTTTAGAGCCCAATCTGATGAGAGTAAGATTCATACAATGCTTATCTCCCTCCCTTCTTTCCCTCAATTATATTAGGTTTTCTTTGCCTCTTCATGAGATTTTACCTTATTTTTACTTCCTTTTTAACCTTATTTTACCACCTTTTCCCTCTTTTTCCTAGTATGATAGCTTTTCCACCTCTAGTTTCTTTCTCATTTTATCAAAGTAATATCAAATTATACCCCCATTATTTAAGTATACCCATAGTAGAAATATAGTTCTCAAGAATTCTTTTCTTTTTAGCTTTTTATGCTTCTCTTGAGTTCTGTGTTTGGAGCTCAAATTTTTTGTTCAGATGTGGTCTTTTCATTAGAAATAGGTGAAATTCACCTATATCATTAAATGGCCATCTTCTTCCCTGGAAGATAATGCTCATTCTAGCTGGATAGCTTCTTCTTGGCTGTAGTCAAGTTCCTTTGCCTTTTGGAATATCTGGTTCCAGGCCCTTCAATCCTTCAGTGTGGAAGCTAACAGATCTTGGGTGATTCTAATAACAGTTCCTCAGTATTTGAATTGTTTCTTTCTAGGTGCTTGCAATATCTTTTCTTTGGTGCGATAGTCCTGAAATTTAGCCATGATATTCCTTGGGGATTTAATTTTGGGGTCTTTTTCAGGAGGTGATAGGTGAATTCTTTCAATGTTGATTTTGCCTTCTGATGCTAAAACGTCCGTGCAGTTTTCTTTCATGATTTCCTGGAAGATAGTGTCTAGGTTCTTTTTTTTCCAATCATAGCTTTCAGGAAGTCCAGTTATTCTTAGATTGTCTCTACTAGATCTATTTTCCAGGTCAGTTGTTTTTCCCAGGAGATATTTCATATTTTCTTCTATTTTTTCATTTTTTTTGTTTTTGTTTAACTGATTCTTGAAGTCTTATTTATTCATTCACTTCCATTTGTTCAATTCTAATTTTTAGTGTATTCTTTTCTTCAGCTACCTTTTTTAGCTCCTTTTGTAATTGGACAATTGAATTTTTTTATTCATTGCAGTCTTTTTTCATTTCACCAATTTTGTTTTCCAGTGAATTAATGTCTTTTTCATTTTTCTTTTATAGAGCATTAGATGTTTTTTCCATTCCTTCCTGCACTGATCTCAATTCATTCCCCATTTTTCTTCTAACTCTCTTTTGAGATTCTTTAAGCAATCTTCCAGGAAAGCCTTGTGAAATGGGGACCAGGTCATGTCTCCCATTATGGCTTCCTCTGGAGTTGCTTTATCTTTATGAACCTCAGGATCTGGGGTCTGTTCTTCTCTCTCTCCATAAAAGCTGTCTATGGTGAGAGTTCTTTTTTGGTTTTTATTCACTTTTTTAAAAGCGCCTGAGGGGGGTGGAGCAAAGATGGCAAACTGCAGACATCATTCTCTGTGAGCTCTTCAGATCTTCCCTGAGACTCAGAACAAATTAAACCTCATAACTGGTTCTGGAGTAAGGGCCCCATCAAACACTTGGAGTACAACACACTTCTATCAAAAATCTACTTTGGAAGAACTCCAGAGCTGGTCAGTTTCAGATGGGCAGGGGATCGAGCTGCTTGCTGCGGTCAGGTGCAGCACATACCCGGGGTGGAAGACCAGGTCTGGGACGGAGCAGCGGATTCTAGGCAGCCAGGAAGTCCCTGGGAGACGCTTGGGCCACTTTGCTCTGCTTGCAGGCAGGTGTTTTGGCAGATCTGCCTTTGGTAAAGGGTGGATTGAGAGCAGCTGAAAGTGGGGTTCTAGTACGAACGGTCCTGCGCTTGTTTCAGACCTCAGCTCAAAAACATGAGCAAGAAGCAGAAGAGAGTTCTCACCATAGACAGCTTTTATGGAGAGAAAGAAGGGCAGACCCCAGATTCTGAGGTTCCTAAAGGGAAAGCAACTCCAGAGGAAGCCACTAAGGCAGACATGAGCTGGTCCTCATTTCACAAGGCTTTCCTGGAAGATCACATAAAGAATCTCAAAAGAGAGCTAGAAGAAAAATGGGGAAATGAATTGAGATCAGTGCAAGAAGAAAATAATGCCCTGAAACAAAGATGTGAAAAACTGGAAAACAAGACTGGTGAAATGGAAAAAAAATCACCAATTCACTGGAAAATAAAAATGGTGAATTGGAAAAAAGATAACAATTCATTTAAAAACAAAATTGTTGAATTGGAAAAAGACAACAATTCATTGAAAAATAAAATTGGCAAAATGGAAAAAGAATGTAATGAACCAAAAAATTCAATTGGCCAGTTACAAAAGGAGCTAAAAAAGGTAACTGAAGGAAATAATACTTTAAAAATTAAAATTGAACAAATAGAAGTGAATGACTCAATAAGACTTCAAGAATCAGTCAAACAAAAACAAAAAAAAATGAAAAAATAGAAGAAAATATGAAATATCTCCTAGGAAAAACAACTGACTTGGAAAACAGATCTAGGAGAGACAATCTAAGGATTATTGGACTCCCTGAAAGCCACGATGAAAAAAAGAATCTAGATGCTATCTTCCAGGAAATCATGAGAAAATTGCCCTGATGTTTTAGAATCAGAAGGCAAAATTACCATTGAAAGAATTCACCTATCACCTCCTGAAAGAGACCCCAAAATTAAAACCCCAAGGAATATCGTGGCCAAATTTCAGGACTATCCTACCAAGGAAAAAATATTGCAAGCAGCTAAAAGCGCTTGAGATCTTTTTAAACCAGAGGAGTGACAGCTGCTTTATTTTTCCCTGGGGCAGTTTGGCGGATTGACTTTTGGGTGCTGGGCTATGGGGGCCAGGTCCAGGGTTCTCAGTGGGTTACAATCTACTTTTTACAAAAGGGAGATCTGCCAAAGCACCTGCCTGCATGCAGGGCAGAGTGGCCCAAGAGTCTTACTGAAACTTCCCAGGTGTTTAGAACCTACCAAGGTGAGTCCCAGCCCCAGCTTCCTGCCTTGTCTCCCAGAGCTGTGCTTGAACTTGGCAAACTGCCTGACTCCCTGTCTCTCTGAAATAGACCTGCTCTGGAGCTCTTCCAAGGTAACTCTGCTAGGTATGTATTTTCCTCCAAATATTTGTGGGTTCTTTGACTTAAAAACCAGTTTAGAGGCTTACTCTGCTGTTGGTTTGAAAGAAGGTCAGAAGAAGACAACAGAGTTGTGTCTTCACTGTGCCATCTTGGCTCTGCCCCCTCTTGTCATAATTTGTAACCCCACTACTAAAGAACAGTACTGGGCAAATAATTATTTAATAAATCATTTTCCATTCCATTTGATTTTTGACTGGAGTTTAAGAGAGAGATTAGTGCTGGATATATAAACCTGGAAGGGAATCTTTAGCATAGAATGTTAATTGAACATATAGGAACTGGTAAAGTTACTGAATGAAAGTGTATAGAAAGAAGAGAAAATTGTCTAGAAAAAAAATATTGAATTAACGTGACATATTACATAGAAGACTAGATAATTTTCTCCAGCATCTGCTGATTCTCAAAAATTCTCTCATTGAAGATTTATGTATCTGAGTTAAGACAATGACAGCTATTTCCACAGGATAAGCAAACAAGAGTCCTAGGAGGCAATAGTCTTATGAACACTTACTTATCTCTTTATTCCTGTCTTTCTCAACAGACTGCACACTGGCAATGTATACAAATTATTTTTACTAAATACTGTTTTGGCTGAATTGCATAAATTTTTGGTATGTTGTCTTATTGTCATTATTGTTATTATTATTATTGGCTTTTTGCTTAGGCAATTGGGATTAAGTGACTTGCCCACGGTCACACAGCTAAGAAGTGTTAACTGTCTAAAGGCCAGATTTAAACTCAGGTCTCTTCCCTACTTCAGGGCTGATGCTCTATTTATGTCTCTATCTAGCTGCCCCATCATTGTCATTATTTTTAATAAAATTATCCATTTGTTCTTTGATGCATCTTTTTAAAGATTAAAAAGTTTTTTAGTTTCCAATTAATTTAAAAATTTTGCCCCAAAGTTCCTTTATTGAATATACTTTATTGCATTGTTTGATAAAGATCCATTTAATATTTCTGCTTTCCTCCAATTGTTTGTGAAGTTTTTTGTTTTTCAATATATGGTGAATTTTTGTGAAGGTGCTATGTATAACTAATGGATATATTCCTTTTTATTTTTGATATTCCATCATGCTTCATTAAAAAAATATTTTCCCATTTCTTGTCTATTGTACTCTATGCAGCAGACACTGTTCATCAGCCCAAGTAACCCTCCATTTTTGTTAAAAATCCAACTTTTCTCCATTCAGAATTATGCTGTTTTACTGGGCATAATGATATTACTGGGTAAGGTCCCAACAATCTATAATTTCATTCAAGAGAATGACAATAATGAGCCAACATACCTATGGAATGCAGCCAAAGCAGTTCTTAGGGGAAATAGGGGTTATTTTATATGTTTAAATAGCTACTTGAATAAAATAGAGAAAGAGATCAATAAATTAGGCATGTGCAACCAAAAAAGCTAAAAAAATAAAGGAACAAATTAAAACCCCAATTAAATACCAAATTAGAAATTCTGAAATTCAAATGAGGGATCAATAAAATAGAAACTAAGGAAACTATTGAACTAATATAAATAAAACTAAGAGTTGGTTTTATTGAAAAAAAAACCATAATTGATAAGCCTTTGGTTAGTTTTATTAGAAAAAGGAAAGAGAAAAAAAACAAATCATCAGCCTCAAAAATACTCGTTCTAAGCCTACATCTTTTACCTTTTGAACTATCTCTCATTGGAATAAATGACTGTAACTTCTTTGCTTTCGTGATGAGAATTCAGACAGATATTTTATATACATATATACTTTTGACAAGGGCACCCGCACAGGAATCACACTTACTTGTAATCACTTGTAATCACACTCAACTTGTAAACTACGTACATTGAGATCTATTAGAATATATCAGTAAATGCGAACATTCACTAAAATTTTGGTAGAAATGAAAAAAACAAGGGGAATTCAAAACATAAGTTTTGTTTTCCAACAACACCTATGTGTGGTAATCCAATATATAAATATTTTTGGGTAGATCCAGGACCTGAGGATACCCAAAATTCCTTGTAGCTATTTCTGGCATTCCTGGATAGTAATAAGTCAGGAAAACAATCTGGGTTCAAAAAAATCTCTAGTCCCATGAAGTTATTAAATTTAAACAGTATGATAATAAAATTTTCAAACTGTTTGATAGATAGTTCCTCCAGCTCCTATATATTAGGGTTCCACCAAGTTCCAATTCCAAACTCCCTCACTTGGGCTTGAATCCTGGGAACCTTGGTATTTATGTTGGGCTGCACATAAAGAATAAAATCTTACTTCAAAGGTCGCTATGACTTAGACTCCTAAATTGATTTCACTGCCTAAACCTCTAACACAAAAAGATAAATGAAACAGAACAGAACAAACCAAAACCTCAAATCTGAGCTCATTTTTTCAGAACCAAGGGGCACCTTATGTTGCCCATGCTGTGGGTGAACATAACCTTCTCCCTCTCTAGACACTGTAGGAAAGAGCACCTTGGGAAATAAGAGCGTGTATTAGTCTGGAAAATTTTAAAGACAGTGGGTTGTACTCCTTCCCATGTATTGAGGTTCATGCAGATCATTTGTGGTGTCATTTGAAAGAATTCAGGACTCAGGCTGTCTCCAAATCAAGTAAAGGCATTTGAGAAACTTGCACTCAGAGCAGGCTATGCTCCTTTAAAGAGTTGGCAGCCTAGCAAAGCAAGATAAAGATGTTTATGGAATTTGATTACATCACAAGACATTAGATTTTTAAGTTCTATCTCTTAGAGTGGTTGTGAAGATCAAGGAGGAATTTGCTATCCTGGGAAGGTCCTAAAGCCTTGATGGACTTGTACGTGTGGTTACCCAGAATGCCACAGAAAAACCCTTGGGAGGGGTATTAATGTATGGTAATGATATTATAATTAGCCTGACTTCATCATTAGTTCACTGAAAGGACAACAGAGGGATAGTGTTAGGGGAAAGATTTATTGAGGTTTGTGGTTCAAGGTGCTATTCTATATTCTGTTGGTGCTATATTACTATTGGCTGATATTTAAACTAGATGGATGATAAGGTTGCAGACCATGTAGACTGTACTTGTCAGCAAATAATTAAGGATTTTGCAGAGTTTGAGCTGTGGGGAAGGGTAACAATCAGAATTCTGTCGCATGCCCTGGGAGGAAGCAGAATATCTTTTTTTTTTTTTTTTTTTTTTAAATTTTTATTTTATTTGAATAACATATGTGTGGGTAATTCTTCAACAATAACCCTTACATAGCTTTCCGTTACAAATTTTTCCCCCCAACTCCCCACCCCTCCCCTAGATGGCAGGATATCCACTACATGTTAATTATGTTAAAATATTGGCAAATCGAATATATGTATACATATTTCCAAACTTATCATTGGTGTGCAAGAAAAATCTTATCTACACGAACGATATATCAGATAAAGGAAACATAATGTAAGCAAACATCAATCAAGGAGTATGAGAATGTTATGTTGTGGTCCACATTTCGCATCCCTCTCTCTGGGTGTATATGGCTTTCTTCAGTGAACAATTGGAGGTGGTTTGAAACATTTCATTGTTGAAGAGAGCCATGTCCATCAGAATTGATCGTCATATAGTACTGTTGTTGCCGTGTATAATGATCTCCTGGTTCTGCTCATTTCACTCAGCATCAGTTCATGTAAGTCTCTCCAGGCCTCTCTGAAATCATCTTGCTGGTCATTTCTTACAGAACAATAATATTCCATAACATTCATATACCATAATTTATTCAGCCATTCTCCAACTGAAGGGCATCTATTCAATTTCCAGTTTCTAGCCACTACAAAAAGGGCTGCCACAAACATTCTTGCACATGTGGGGCCTTTTCCTTCCTTTATGATTTCTTTGGGATATAAGCCCAATAGAAAGGAAGCAGAATATCTTTTCCCAGAAACTGGCCCCTCCAATTTAGGTGATTAGGCATGTGCAGTAAAAGCCCAGAATATATCTTTTTCCTCCTGTTTGCAGTATTGCCCATACCTGGCAGATTGAGTTGCATTGTTAATACCATCCTTGACCTCAATTCAGAGCAGTCCTCTGGGTAGCTAAAAGCAATGTAATTTCATTTACTTCTCCAGTGCCACACAGTAAAGGCTCAGTAGAGCAGTGGGTCCAAACTCAAGAAGAACTAAGTTCAAAGGCAGCCTGCAACACTTAATATTGCTTTCTTACCCTAGATAAGACATTGTGTTTGCCTTAGTTTTCTCAACTGCAAAATGGGGATAACAGCATCTATCTCCCAGGGTGGCTGTGAAGATCAGAGAAGAACAGACGAAATAGTAAAATACCCTTGGCATAGATCTTAGCACATAGGCTTTACATAAACAATAAGAACATTTAAGAAAATTTAGATCAAATTAATTCTTTTGTTACATTTTAAGTTCAGAACTGTTTCTCTCCCCACCCCACAATAGAGAAGGCTGCTATTTGATACAGCTTTCTCTCTCCCTCTCTTACTCATCTACCTAAAACCATACTATGCATACTTCTGTTTATCAGTTCTTTTTCTGAGAATGTATAGCACCTTCCTGTACATGTTGATTTAAATGTAACATTCAGAACAGTTTAGTTGTGTACAGTTATTTTTCAGAAAATATTGCTGTTATTTCATATAGTATTCTCTTGGTTCTGTGAATATTTCTAGAGTAGCATTCTAGTGATTCCAGATTTTTCAAATTGAGTTGATATCAGCGCTTATATAGAATTCAGTTATATAGAATATAACCTTATTAATACTCTTATAGAACTAAGTAATACACAGATTACCAGTATTTAAACAATCAAGCAACCAATCAAAGAAAAATCTGCATGTCAGTGGAACTTACTTGTTGAACACACACTGGAAAAAAATTATTGCCTGTTAAATTACATCTTTTTTTTTTTTTTTTGCTTCTCTTTGCCAATATCTCTAGGCACTTGCAGTCTAAAGCAGGGATGCCCTCAAATGCATAGATCCCAGTTTTATCTCAGACAGAGCTTTACCAGTAAGCTACCTATCCTGCTTTTCACTGCCTAAAGGCTGGGCAAGTTCTATTTGCCTTCTGCCTTAAGGTACCCTGATAGAAGTTTTGGTGTGATTAGGCTTTGCTATTTTTGCTTTAGTTGTGCTAGCAGTATCCCTTCAATTGTGGGAGATTCCAATTTCCCAGTTTCATTTAATCATTTAATATTGATTAGTTTATTCAAAAGAATTTTTACTTCACAGAATAATAAACATAATCTT
The DNA here is from genome assembly GCA_023553655.1 of Myrmecobius fasciatus. NCBI lineage: Eukaryota > Metazoa > Chordata > Mammalia > Dasyuromorphia > Myrmecobiidae > Myrmecobius > Myrmecobius fasciatus. The sequence continues at coordinate 9,512 of JAJPUD010029531.1, forward strand.
TCCCAACACCTGAGGCCTTCACCCCGTCCTGCACCATACCAATCTCCGTAGAGGAAAAAGCTTACATTTTTTCTTAAATATCATTGCCTCACCAAACTCCAAGTCCAAAGTGTCCCTTCTTGGGCTTGGAGTCTGATGAGGTCAGGGTAGCAATTCCTAGTTTGAAATAATCATGTGACAAATTCACAGTGGCCATTCTCTTCACCAGAAGGTAGGTTTATTTAGAGAAGAGATTACAGACAAAATAAGAGGTAAAATAAGCACCAGGAGTGGCAAATATGAAATAGAGTTGGGGGAACAATAGGGTTACCAAGGAAAGAACTAAGGAAAAGAATTTGGAAGAATCCATTAAAGAAATATGCTGTGAGGTGGGAGTATGCCATTGACTGGCAGCTTTGATCCATAGAGGAGTTTAGTAGAGTAGTAGAGTTAGCTATATAGTAAGGAGAAAGACCCTATTAAAGGAAAGGCACTATGAGGAAGAAGAGTGTACTTCATAGTAGGTTTAGTTAGTCCTGAAAAGAACTTCAGAGGTCTTTATCATGGGCAAATCTTTTACAGGGAAGATACCCAGCTTTGGGGTTTCTCAGGGGAGGAGGGGATGTGCCAGGGAGCTCAGAAGGAGAGATAAAGAGGAGCCAGATGGAACCCTAGGCAGACTGGGTCCCAGACCTGTCTAAACGATACGATAATTGATATCTTAAAGATTGTTAAACAACATAGAGTTTGGGAGAGAGACAGTGGTGGATGATAAAGAGTTCCATCCTCACAGTCACTCGACAAACAGGATTGTCTAGGATTTGGTTATGCCTGTTAATAGTGGTTAGGCTTTTTCCTGTCGAGAAGAGAATAAGTCCACATCAAGTCCTGGGCACTTTGGATTTAGGTTTCCGTGATAGACTGACTGTTCATCTGGCCTTGAACCCTTGCTCCAAGCTTTAGTGGCTTAAGCTTTTGGGTTCACTGGGGATTTCATTGCTTGAATATAGAAATTAGAAAGACAGATGAAAGAGAGCAAGCCAAACCAACACCCCTACCCCATTTCTTGGGATCACAGGCTAAAAGGGTGGTAGAGGGAAGATAGTCCTTCTTCCTGCTTAGTTCATAGTAAAAGCTAACATTTATATAGCACTTATGTGCCAGGCACTGTGCCTTAGCACTTTTCAGTTATTATCACATTTGATCTTCTGAACAACTCTGTGGAATGGTATTTTTTTTCACTGTTTACATTTTATTTTTAAAAATTTATAAGAAAAAAATAGAAAAAAGAAAGATAAGAAAAGGATAATAAACAAAACAAAACATTGTCATGTCCAGCAGAATATTGGGGAGGATTCAAAATATATAACAATAAATTTCCATTTCAAGAAAGTGCATATAATAGTAGAAGAAATCATATTCATGAGTGTTCATGTTTTCCTTGTTTCCTTGTGGGTTATTTTTTTTGTTCTATGCTGTATACTTTTTTTACTTTATTATTTTTCCCCCTCTTTTCTCTATCTCCCTCAAGCAGGCTACTGTTAAGTGTGTGTGTGTGTGTGTGTGTGTGTGTGTGTGTGTGTGTATAAATTTATATATAAATTTTTTTCCACACTCACCCTCAGACATATACATATATCATTATACACACGTGATGTGGGCTTTGTCACTAAATGATGGCAGGCACCAAAAGTTGGGGTTTGGTCATGTGAAGAATTCACAATGACCATTCTCTTTGGCAAAAGGTAGATTTATTTAGGGGAATAGGTTACAGACAAAATGAAGAGATACAGTAGACACTGGGAATGGTAAATATGAAATAGAGTGGGAGAGCATATGAAAGACAAGTTCCTCAGTGTGACTCACAATTGCTTAGTAGAGAGGGAGCACCCCATGGAACTGGGGTATAACCTTAGCTGGCAGGCTAATTCCTGAAAGGAACTTAGCACTTTAAAAGATTTAGTTAGCAATAAGGAGGAGAAGTAGGGTTGGGAAGCGTGGTGGAGTTAATGGGGGAACCACATGGCGGGGGGGGGGAGGGTTCAAGAGAAAAACACCCCGAGGTTGAGTGCCATGTTAGACTGACCCAAAGGAAGGCAGCAGCCGTGGGATGGCCCCTAAGCAGATTTTATAGGAAAATTTTAACCCAAGGGGCAAGACTGGGTTTTCTGACAGGACATGGCAAGGTGGGACTGCTGGAGACCCCTGCAGGGGGTGAGCTTAATGAGTGTAGCATAATATGGATTTCACATTGGATCACCCCAAAGGGACCATGGATAAACTGATGTCTATCAGAATCTTCTGTCTGCTTAATTTCTCTTGGTCCAAAAAATATTCAAGGTCTCATCACACAAATGTAGAACTACATGCATACATAACCCCCTCCCACACACACACAAACACAACAATATAGCTGACATATAACTCTCTCTCTTGATTGAATCTTTAAGTTTGATTTTGTCTAAGACCAGTGATTATTAGCCCTAAATTTTTTCCTAATTTTCCTATTACTCCTGATCCTTGTTGTAGTGTTTATATAAATCTCTTATATTCTACTCCTGCTAATTCTTCTATACTTTAATTCTGCTCCTTAACTTGCCTTGCTATTACTAAACCTCCTCCTATCCATGGATCCCTCCATCTTCTTCCCCTACCTTTTCCTTCCCTCTTTATCCTATCTCCATTGATGTACACACCTTGTCCTACTGAGATTAAACATCTTTGTATACCCAAGCCACCCTTCCTTCCTCCTCCCTTTTATCCCTTTCCCATTATTCTGCACACCTTGTCCCATTACCATAATGCTATATACCCTTCTATATCCCAGCTTATCCTATTCCTTCGCCCTTATTTCGTTACAGATTTTGGAGGGTGCTATACCCTTCATTGTATATATGTAGTACTGACTACTGAACCCATTCCCCGATGTGAGTAGATTTTCAGAAGTATGGGCCCTCTTTCCCCCTCATGCCTTTGTGTCGGTCCTTCCTCTGTACTCATTTCTATAACATAATTACTATTTTTACTTTTCCTAAACAGTTTTGCTTTTTAGAAAGAATCAGATCATACTCAACTCTGCCCCAACCTTTCTTTTTTGAGCTACTTACTTACTGATGTCAGTATTAAATATATGGTGTGCATTTTTATGTATAACATAAATAATTTGTCCATGTTGAGTTCCTTGAAATTAATCTTTAATATTGGCTTTTATATGTTCTGCTCCAAGTCTTCATTTTTTACCAGCCTGTGTTCTCCCTGAGGCACACATTTGTTCTACTTGTGGGGGAAATCTGAAGAGCTTGAAATTTTCTTATTTATGCTGCCATCTTCCCAGAATCCTCTCCATGGGTATTATTATTCTTTTTTTTTTTTTTTTTTTTTACAAGTGAGGAAATTGAGGCAAACAGGCATTAAATGATTTGGCAGGATTTGAGTGCAGGTGTTCCTGACTCTAGATTCATTACTCTATATGCCGCACTACCTAACTTTTCCTGCCCATACTTTGGGTGAACTTAACCTTCATGTTTTTTAGATGCCATGTTGACAAAAAAGCATGAAAGACTTCTTGGAATGGTAATTTGCAGGGATTTGATTTATAAAATCATTTACTATAAGAGAATTTACTCCTTTAACAATACCTTTGCTTAGGGTAGTGAAAAGTAGAATCTCTGAGGGGAACCAGATCAAGAGGGTAAATTGTGTGGCCTAAGAAAAAGAAAGTGGTCATATAAGGAGGGTTAGTAGGTAGAATTGGATCACAAAGTTTTTCCACATCTGGACAGTGCTTCTGTATTCATTTCCTCTTTTAGGAATTGATACATCTAAGAGTAAGCCAAAACATAATTAAAGGGATAAAAGGGCAAGATTTTTGAAGTAAAACATATAAATTGTTTAAAAGAGGGAGCTCAAATGTAGAACTTTTAAAAGCTTTATTTCCAAGAGTATTTAATTCCAAGAGTATTCAAGATTGAAACTGCTGCTGGTGCTGTCTCTGTCTCCAAGATCCATAGCTGGTGTTGCTAACCCTATTACAGTATCACAGACCTCTCATTTTAATCTCTTCAGTTGTATGTCTTACTCTGACCTTTTGATGGCTATGTTACTAATGAATTCAATTTCACATGTCATATTAAAATTGTTTGGTGGGAAATATTAGGGGAATGTGGCTTGAATGTTCTTTCTATGGCACACTTCCTCCTCTTTTCTCCCTAGTTTTCTTGAATTTAGTTTTGGGCCTGTTTTCATTTTTTGTGTTGTCTGGCACATGAATTAATTTGATCTTAATCTCACTTATACAATAGAAATTTGTTCCTGTATTTTCTCCAGTTTAAAAAATT
>JAJPUD010029532.1:0-13826 GCA_023553655.1 Myrmecobius fasciatus
ATATAGTCAAACTTATCTATTTTATGATTAGTGATGATTTCTAGTTCTTCTTTGGTCACAGATTCTTTCCCCCTCCACAGCTCTGAGAAATAAACCATCCTACATTGTTCTAATTTGTTTATATTATCATTCTTTAAGCCTAGATAATGAATCCCTTTTGACCTTATCTTGGTATATGGTATTAGGTGTGGGTCAATGCCTAATTTCTTCCATACTAGTTTTCAATTATCCCAGCAGTTTTTCTCAAATAGTGAGTTTTTATCCCCAAAGCTGGGGTCCTTGGGTTTATCAAATAATAGATTACTATTGTCATTGAGTATTTTGTCCTGTGAACCTAACCTATTCCACTGACCCACTACTCTATTTCTTAGCCAGTACGTAATGATTTTGGTGACCATTGCTTTATAATATAGTTTTAGATCTGGTACAGCTAGGCCACCCTCATTTGCATTTTTTTCATTAATTTCCTTAAAATTCTTGACCTTTGGTTTTTCCAGATAAATTTTGTTGTTATTTTTTCTAGGTCAGTTAAATAATTTCTTAGGAGTTTGATTGGTATAGCACTAAATAAATAGATTAGTTTAGGTAGTATTGCCATCTTTATTATATTCGCTTGACCTATCCAAGAGCCCTTAATATTTTTCCAATTGTTTAGATCTGACTTTATTTGTGTGGAAAGTGTTTTGCAGTTTTGCTCACATAGATCCTGACTTTCCCTTGGCAGATATATTCCCAAATATTTCATACTATTGAAAGTTATTTTAAATGGAATTTCACTTTGTATCTCTTGCTGTTGCATTTTGTTGGTGATGTATAAAAATGCTGATGATTTATGCGGATTTATTCTGTATCCTGCAACTTTGCTAAAGTTGTGGATTAATTCTAATAGTTTTTTTAGTTGATTCTCTAGGGTTCTCTAAGTAGACCATCATATCATCTGCAGAGAGTGATAACTTGGTTTCCTCATGACCTACTCTAATTCCTTTAATATCTTTTTCTTGTCTGATTGCCAAAGCTAGCATTTCTAATACAATATTGAACAATCATGGTGATAGTGGGCAACCTTGTTTGACCCCTGATCTTACTGGGAATGGTGCTAGTTTGTCTCCATTACATATGATGCTTGCTGATGGTTTTAAGTAGATACTACTAAATATTTTAAGGAAAAGTCTATTAATTCCTACACTCTCTAGTGTTTTTAATAGGAATGGATGTTGGATTTCATCAAATGCTTTTTCTGCATCTATTGAGATTATCATATGTTTTTGTTAATTTGGTTATTATTATAGTCAATTATGTTAATAGTTTTCCTGATATTAAACCATCCCTGCATTCCTGGTATAAATCCTACTTGGTCATTGTGTATTATTCTGGGAATGATTTTTTGTAATCTCTTTGCTAATATTTTATTTAAGATTTTTGCATCAATATTCATTAGGGAGATGGGTCTATAATTTTCTTTCTCTGTTTTTGTTTTACCTGGTTTATGTATCAGTACCATGTCTGTATCATAAAAGAAGTTTGGTAGGAGTCCTTCATTCCCTATTTGTTCAAATAGTTTATATAACATTGGAGTTAATTGTTCTTTAAATGTTTGGTAGAATTCACATGTAAATCCATCTGGTCCTGGGGATTTTTTCTTAGGGAGTGGATTAATGACTTGTTCTATTTCTTATTCTAAAATGGGACTATTTAAGTAATTTATTTCCTCTTCTGTTAATCTGGGCAATCTATATTTTCATAGATATTTCTCCATTTCACTTAGGTTATCAAATTTATTGGCATAAAGTTGGGGAAAGTAACTCCTGATTATTGCTCTAATTTCCTCTTCATTGGTGGAAGTTTTCCCTTTTCATTTTTGAGACTAACAAATTGATTTTCCTCTTTCCTTTTTCTAATCAAATTAACTAGAGGCTTATGTATTTTGTTGGTTTTTTCATAAAACTAACTTTTACTTTTATTTATTAATTCAGTATCTTTTTTTACTTTTGATTTTATTAATCTCTCCTTTTATTTTTAAGATTTCAAGTTTTTTATTTGATTGGGGTTTTTAATTTGTTCTTTCTCTAGCTTTTTTAGTTGCAAGCCCAATTCATTAATTTTCTCTTTTTCTATTTTATGCAAATAACCATCTAGAGATGTAAAATTTCCCCTTATTACCGCTTTGGCTGTATCCCACAAATGTTGGTAGGTTGTCTCATTATTTTCATTCTCTTGGATGAAATTAGTAATTGTGTCTGTAATTTGCTGTTTCATCCATTCATTCTTTAGGATAAAATTATTTAGTTTCCAACTGGTTTTTGGTCTATTTTCTCCTGGCCTTATATTGTATGTAATTTTTATTCCATCATGATCTGAAAAAAATACATTTATTATTTCTGCCTTCCTGCATTTGATTTTGCGTTTTTTGTGTCCTAACACATGGTCAATTTTTGTATAAGTTCCATGGACTGCTGAAAAGAAAGTAAACTCCTTTCTGTCTCCATTTAATTTCCTCCAAAGATCTATCATACCTAACTTTTCTAACATTTTGTTTACCTCCTTAACTTCTTTCTTATTTATTTTGTGGTTTGATTTATCAAGTTCTGAGAGAGGGAGGTTGAGATCCCCCACTATTATAGTTTTGCTGTCTATTTCTTCTTGCATCTCTCTGAACTTTTCCTCTAGGAATTTCCATGTTATACCACTTAGTGCATATATGTTTAGTACTGATATTGCTTCATTGTCTATGTTACCCTTTAGGAAGATATAATTTCCTTCTTTCTCTCTTTTAATTAGTTCTATCTTTGCTTTTACTTCATCTGACATCAGGATTGCTACCCCTGCTTTTTTTTGTTGTTGTTTTTCACCTGAAGCATAATAGATTCTGCTCCAGCCTTTTACCTTCACCCTGTATGTGTCTCTATGCTTTAGATGTGTTTCTTGTAGACAACATATTGTTGGATTCTGGTTTTTAATCCAGTCTGCTATCCGCTTCTGCTTTAAGGGAGTGTTCATTCCATTCACATTCACAGTTAAAATAACTAATTCTGTATTTCCTGACATCTTATTTACCTTAGCTTATACTTTTCTCTTTCCTAATTCCTTTCCCTCCTCCCTAGTATTTTGCTTTTTATAACCACTTCCCTCAAACAATCCTTCCCCTTTTGAGCCCCACTCCCTTTTTTACACTTTTCCCTTAATTCTTCTATTTTCCCTTCTATTAGTCTATTCCCTTTCTTTTCCCCCTTTCCCTCCTGTTTCCTTACACGATAGGACAAGTTTCTTTTTGATACCTAATAAGTCTATTATTCTCTCAGAGCCAAATCTGATGAGATGGAGATCATCACAATTCTCATTCCCCTCCCTTTATTCCCCTCAATCATTATAGATTTTCTTTGCCGCTACATGTGATGTACTTTCCCTTATTTTACCTCCTTTTCCTTTTCTTCCAATGTTATCCCTTTTCTACCTCTAATTTCTTTTTCAGATTATCATATAATAATAATCATTAAATCACAATAATCATATCATAATAATCATAATGTAATAATAAAATCATAAAATCAACCGTCTTTGTATAAATATGTATAACATAAATATAGTTCTCAAGAGTTTTTTTTTCTTGTTACCTTTTTATGTTTCTCTAGTGTTCTGTGTTTTTAGATCAATTTTTTTGTTCAGTTCTGGTCTTTTCATTAGAAATAGATTAAATTCTCCTATATCATTGAATGACCCATCTTCTTCCCTAGAAGATAATGTTCATTCCAGCTGGGAAACATATTCTTGGCTGAAATCTAAGTTCCTTTGCCCTTCAGAATATCTGATTCCAGGCCCTTTGATCCTTTAAAGTAGAAGCTGCTAGGTCCTGTGTGATCCTAATTGTGGCTCCTCGATATTTAAATTGTTTCTTTCTGGCTTCTCTTAATATCTTTTCCTTGATATGATAGTTCTCGAATTTAGCCACGATATTCCTGGGGGATTTAATTTTTGGATTTCTTTCAGAAGGTGATCAGTGGATTGTTTCAATAAATATTTTGCCTTCCGATTCTACAATTTCATGACAGTATTCTGTTATGATTTCCTGGAAGATAGTGTCTAGGTTCTTTTTTTCATCATGGCTTTCAGGAAGCCCTATAATCCTTAGATTGTCTCTCCTAGATCTATTTTCCAGGTCAGTTGTTTTTCCTAGGAGATATTTCATGTTTTTTTCTATCTTTTCATTTTTTGTTTTTGTTTGACTGATTCTTGAAGTCATGATGAGTCATTCATTTCCATTTGTTCGATTCTAATTTTTAATGTCTTATTTTCTTCAGTTACTGTTTTTAGTTACTTTTGCAATTGACCAATTACATTTTTTGTTCATTGCATTCTATTTCCAGTTTTTCCATTTTCTTTTGCAGTGATCTCATTTTGTTTCCCCATGTTTCTTCTAACTCTCTTTTAAAATTCTTTATGTAATCTTGAAAGAAAGCCTTGTGGCATGGAGTCCAGTTTATGTCTCTCTTTGGGGCTTTTTCTGGAGTTGCTTTACCTTTAAGGGCCCCAAGATTTGAGTTCTGTTCTTCCCTCTCTCCATAAAAGATGTCTGTGGTGAGAGCTCTTTTTAGTTTTTTATTCTTTTTTTTAAAGGTGTGAGGTCTGTTCAAGGCAAAGGAGGAACAGCTGCTTTGATTTGCCCTGGGGCAGTTCTGCTGATTGAGTTATTTCAGGTGCTGGGCAGTTCTGCTTTAATTTGCCCTGGGGCAGTTCTGCTTATAGATTGATCACCCTAGGGTGCTGTGTAATGGCAGCTAGGTCAGACGCACATCAGGGGTTCAGTGGTTCACAATCTACCCCCCACAAAAGGCTCATCCTCCAAACTACCTGCTTACAATCAGGACAGATTGGCCCAAGTGGCCCACAAAAGACTCCCAGGTGTGTGAAAAGCACAAAGCTCCCACTCCTGTTCTGATTCCTGTTCCGACTCCTGTTCCAGCTCCCTGCTCCAGCTCCCTGCTCTAGCTCCCTGCTCCAACTCCCTGCCCGGGTCTCCCTGTGCTGCAGTCTGGATTCAGCAGACCACCCCACTGCCCAATTAAAACAGACCTTTTTTGATGTTCTTCCAGAGTATCTTCTTCTAGAAATGTATTGTCCTCCAGATACTGTGATTTTTTTTTACTTCAAAATCAGTCTAGAGGCTTCATATGTTCTTGGTTTGAGGGAAGGTTAAAGGAGGTTACAGAGACTCCTGTCTGATCTCTTCCATCTTGGCTCCACCCCCAGAAGTCTCAAAATTGACTCTTGCAAATCCTTGTGTTCCAATTTTCAAGCACTTTCTCTCCATCCCCTCTTTTAGATGGCAAGCAATCCAATATATGTTAAACATGGTAAAACAATATGTAAATCCAATATAGACATAAATATGAATATAATTATCTTGCTGCACAAGAAAAATGAGATAAAAAAGGAAAAAAAAATTGAGAAAGAAAATAAAATTCAAGGAAACAACAGCAAAAGCATTGAAAATGCTATGTTGTGATCCATACTCATTTTCCACAGTCCTCTCTCTGGGAGTAGATAGCTCTCATCATTACAAGATCAAGAGAACTGGCTTGAATCGTCTTATTGGTAGAAGAACCATATCCATCAGAATTGATCATTATATAATCTTGCTATTACCATGTACAATGACCTCCTGGTTTTGCTCAATTCACTTAGCATCAGTTTATGTAAATCTCTCCAGGCCTCTCTAAAATCGTCCTCCTGACCATTTCTTATAGAACAATAATATTGTATAACATTCATATACCATAACTTATTCAGTCATTCTACAACTAATGAGCATCCACTCAATTTCCATTTTCTTGCCACTACGAAAAGGGCTGCCACAAACATTTTTGCACATATGGGTCCCTTTCCATCCTTTAAGATCTCTTTGGGATACATGTCCAGTAGAAACACTCCTGGATCAAAGGGTATACACAGTTTTATAACTTTTTGAGCATAGTTCCAAATTGCTTTCCTATATTTTTGGATCAGTTCACAATTCAATTTTCCCAAATCTTCTCCAACATTCCTCATCATCTTTTTTTGTCATTTTATGTAGTAGTACCTCAGAGTTGTCATAATTTGAATTGCTATGATCAATAGTGATATAGATCACCTTTTCATATGATTAGAAGTAGTTTTGAAAATTGTTGTTCATATCCTTTAACCATTTATCAATTTGATAATGATTTAATTCTTATACATTTGAGTTAATTCTTTATATATTTTAGAAATGAGGCCTTTATCAGAAGTCAAGAATATGAAATGTCGTCCCATTTTATTGCTTTGCTTCCAATCTTGTATTAGTTTTGTTTGTAGAAAACCTTTTTAACTTAATATAATTAAAATTATCTATTTTATTTTCAGTAATGATCTCCATTCTTCTTTGCTCATATATTCCTTCCTGTTCCTAAGATCTGAGAAGTAAACTATTCTATGTTCTTCTAATTTGCTTATAATATCATTCTTTATGTATGTCTAAATCATGAACCCAATCCCACCTTATCTTGGTATATGGTGTTAAGTGTGGGTCAATTCTTGGTTTCTGTGATACAACTTTCCTATTTTCCAAGATGTTTTTGTCAAATAGTGGGTTCTTATCCCAAAAGATAGGGTTTTTGGCTTTGTCAAACACTAGATTGCTATAGTCATTGACTACTTTGTCTTGTGAACCTAACCTATTTCACTGATTGACCATTCTATTTCTTAGTCAGTATCAAATGGTTTTAATGACCACTGCTTTATAATATAGTTTTAAGTCTGAGACAGCAAGGCCACCCTCATCAACATTTCTTTTTCATTAATTTCCTTGAAATTCTTGACCTTTTGTTCTTCCAGATGAACTGTGATATTATTTTCTCTAGATTTGTGCAATAATTTCTTGAGAGTTTAGTTGTTATGGCACTAAATAAGAAGATCAATTTAGGTAATAGTGATTTTTATTATATTCACTCAAACTACCCAGTAGCACTTGATATTTTTCCAGTTGATTAGACCTGACTTTATTTGTATGGAAAGTGTTTTGTAGTTCTGTTAATATAGTACCTGACTTTGCCTTGGCAAATAGAGTCCCAAATAGTTTATATTATCTACAGTTATTTTAAATGAAATTTCTCTTTGTATCTCTTGCTGCTAGACTGTATTCATAATATATAAAAATGCTGATGATTTATGTAGATTTATTTTGTATCCTGCAACTTTGCTAAAGAAGTGAATTGTTTCTAGTAGTTTTTTAGTTGATTCTCTAGAGTTCTCTAAGAATAAAATCATATCATCTGCAAAGAGGGATAATTTGGTTACCTTATTATGCACTCTAATTCCTTTAATCTCTTTTTCTTCTCATTGCCAAAGCTAACATTTCTAATACAATTTTGAATAGTAATGGTAATAGTGGGCAAACTTGTTTCACCCTGATCTTATTGAGAATGGTTCTAGTTTGTTCTTATTATATATGATGCTTGCTGATGATTTTAAATAAATGCTACTGTTCATTTTGAGGAAAACTCCCTTTATTGCAATGCTCTCTAGTGTTTCTAATAGGAATGGGTGTGGGATTTTACCAAATGCTTTTTCTACATCTATTAATATAATCATATGATTTTTGTTATTTTGGTTATTGATATATTCAATTATGTTAATAGTTTTCCTAATGTTAAATCAGCCCTGCATTCCTGGTAAAATTCTACTTTGTAATAGAGTATTATCCTGGGGATGACTTTCTATATTTTCTTTGTTAATATTTTATTTAAGAATTTTGCATCAATATTCATTAGGGAAATTCATCTATAATTTTTTTTCTCTGTTTTCACCCTACCTGGTTTAGGTATCAGCACCATGTCTGTGTCATAAAAGGAATTTAGTAGAGCTCCTTCTTTCCCTATTTTTTCAAATAATTTGCATAGTATTTGACTAATTGTTCTTTAAATTTTTGGTAGAATTCATATGTAAATCCATATGGCCCAAGGAGATTTTTTTCTTAATGAGTTGGTTAATAGCTTCTTTTTCTTTTTCTAAAATGGAGCTATTTAAGTAAATTATTTCCTCTTGTGTTAATCTAAGAAGTCTAGATTTTTGTAGGTATTGCTCTTTTTCACTTAGATTATCAAATTCTTGATCTATATAGTTTGGCAAAATAACTCCTAAATATTGTCTTGATTTCCTGATCATTGGCAGGAAATTCTCACTTTTCATTTTTGAGACTAACAATTTGATTTTCTTTTCCCCTTTTTCTAATCTAATTAACTAAATGTTTATCTATGTTGTTGGTTTTTTAACAAAAAGCTACTCAGTTTTATTTACTAATTCAATAATGTTCTAACTTTCTATATTATTAATCTCCCATTTTAATTTCAGAATTTCAAAGTTGGTATTATCTGAGGATTTTTAATTTCTTCTTTTTCTAGCTTTTCTACTTGCAAGCCCAATTCATTGATCTTTTCTTTCTTTATTTTATGCAAGCAAGTATCTAGAGATATAAATGTTTTTCTAATAACTGCTTTGGATGAATTCCATGAATTTTGGTATGTGATCTCATTATTGTCATTCTCTTGTATGAAAGTATTGATTGTGTATATGATTTATTGTTTTGACCATTTATTCTTTAGGATTACAATATTTAGCTTCCAATTAATTTTTCATCAGTTTTTCCCTCGCTTTTTTATTGCATGTAATTTTTATTGCATCATGATCTGAAACATATGCATTTAGTATTTCATCCTTTCTGCATTTGATTTTGAGGTTATTACCATATGGCCAATTATTGTATAGGTTCCATGAAGTAACAAGAAAAAAATATATATATATACTCCTTTCTGTCTCTATTCAATTTTCTTTAAAGATCTATCTTACTTAACTTTTCTAAAATTCTATTTCCCACCTTAACTTCTTTCTTTTTTTTTAACTTTGTGATTCTATTTATTTAATTCTGAGACAGCAAAGCAGAGATCCCCCACTATTATAGTTTTCCTATGTCTTCTTGCAACTCTCTTAACTTCTCCTGTAGGAATTTGGATGCTATACAACTTGGTGCATATATGTTTAATATTGATATTACTTCATTCTCTATGGCATGCTTAGGAAGATACAGTTTCCTCTATTTCTTTGGTTTTTGCTTGATCTGATATCAGGATCAGTACCCCTGTCTTCTTTTTACTTCTCCTGAATCATAATAGATTACTTTTATTCTATATGTATCTCTGTTTAAATTTGGTTCATATAAACAACATATTGTGGGATTCTGGCTTTTAATTCAATGTGCTATATACTTATGTTTTATGGGAAAGTTCATCTCATTCACACTCACAATTACAATGATTATTTCTATAGTTCCTGCCTTTTTATTTGGACCAAGTTATGCTTTTCTCTTTCCTTTCACCTTTGCCTCCTCACCAACTCCTCCCCCTTTTTTGTTCTGATCACCACCTCCCTCAAGCAGCCCTGTCCTTTTAGAAACCCATCCCCGTTCTTCTACCTTTCCCCTACTATTTCTGTTTTCCCTTCAATTAGCTTCCCTCTTTTCTTTCCCCTTTCCCCTCCTATTTTCCATATAAAGTGAGAGAAGTTTCTCTGTAAAACAAAATATGTCTAATATTCTCTCTTTGAGGCAAATCTGATGACAGTAAGATTGACACAATATTCATTCCTTTCTCTTCTTTCCCTCAATGTTCACCTTTGCCTCTTCATGAGATGTAATTTCCCTCATTTTCCCCCGGTTTTCCTCTTTCAGTACAATCCCCTTTCCTTTTCTAGTTTTTTTTTTAAATATTATCACAGTAAAATCAAAGTATACCTGCATTCTCTAAGTATACCTCAATGAGATATATTTCTCAAGAGTTCTTTCCTTTTTACTTTTTTATACTCCTCTTGAGTACTGTATTTGGAGGTCAAAATTTTTATTCAGCTCCAATCGTGTCACAGGAATAACTGAAATTCACCTGAATCATTGTATGTTATTCCCTGAAAGATAATGCTCAATTTAGCTGGATAGTTTAATCTTCACTGCAATCTAAGTTCCTTTGCTTTTAGAATAACAGATTCCAGGCTCTTCAGACCTTTAAAGGGGAAGCTGCTAGGTTCTGGGTAATCCTCATTGTATCTCTGTGATATTTGAATTGTTTCTTCCTGGCTGCTTGAAATATTTTGTCCTTGATCTAATAATTCTGAAGTTTAGAAATGATATTCTTTGGAGTTTTCATCTTGGGGTATCTTTCAGGAAGTGATCAGTGAATTCTTTTTATTTGTTTATTTATTTTTATTTGCAAAACATATGTATGGGTAATACTTCAACATTAACCCTGACAAAACTTTCTGTTACAAATTTTCCCCCCTACTCCCTACCCATCCCCTAGATGGCAGGATATCCACTACATGTTAATTATGTTAAAATACTTGACAACTTGAATATATGTATACATATTTCCACACTTATCATTGTTGTGCAAGAAAAATCGTATCTACAAGAAAGAAAAATAGGATAAAGGAAACAAAATGCAAGCAAACATCAATCGAGAGCATGAAAATGTTATGTTGTGGTCCACATTTCACATCCCTCTCTCTGGGTGTATATGGCTTTCTTCAGTGAACAATTGGAAGTGGTTTGAAAAATTTCATTATTGAAGAGAGCCATGTCCATCAGATTGATTGTCATATGGTATTGTTGTTGCTGTATATAATGATCTCCTGGTTCTGCTCATTTCACTCAGCATCAGTTCATGTAAGTCTCTCCAGACCTCTCTGAAATCATCCTGCTGGTTGTTTCTTACACAACAATAATATTCCATAATATTCATATGCCATAATTTATTCAGCCTTTCTCCAATTGATGGGCATCCATTCAGTTTTCAGTTTCTAGACACTACCAAAAGGGCTGCCACAAACATTCTTGCACATGTGGGGCCCTTTCCTTCCTTTATGATTTCTTTGGGATATAAGCCCAATAGAAATGCTCCTGGGTCAAAGGGTATGTACAGTTTGATAACTTTTTGAGTATAAGTTCAAATTGCTTTCCAGAATGGCTTGATCTATTCACAGTTCCACCAACAATGCATCAGTGTCCCAGCCTTCCTATATCCCCTCCAACATTCGTCATTATCTTTTCCTGTCATTTTCGGCAATCTGACAGGTGTGTAGTTGTACCTCAGGGTTGTCTTAATTTGCATTGATCAGTGAATTCTTTCAATGTTTATTTTACTCTCAGATTCTTGGAGTTCAGGGCAGTTTTCCATGATGATTTCTTGAAAGACAATGGCTAGGCTCTTTTTTCATCATGATTTTCAAGAAGTCCAATAATCTTTATATTGTCCCTCCTGTATCTATTTTCCAGGTCAGTTGTTTTTCTAATGAGGTATTTACATTTTTTAATTTAATTTTTTTTTGTTTTGTGTGGCTGATTCTTTATGTTTTATTGAATCATTTATTTTCTTTTTTTCAGTTCTAATTTTTTAGGAATTATTTTCTTCAGTTACCTTTTTTAGTTTTTTTTTATTTAGTCAATTAAATTTTTAAATGAGTTTTTTTGTACTATGATTTTTTTTCCCCATTTCATGATTTCTGTTTTTCAAGGAGTTGTTTTCTTTCTTTTTTAAAAAAAATTTGGTCAAAACTATTTTGTAAGGAATTTTCTTCAGATAATTTCTGTTTCCTTTTCCAAACCCTCTTGCAAACTTCTCATTTCCTTTCCTCATTCTTCTTCTAACTCTCTTTAAGAATTCTTACAAGAGAGCTTTGTGTGATGGGGACCAATTCACATCACCCTTTGAGGCTTCATGTGGAGTTGATCTGCTTTTAGTGTCCTCAGGTTTTGAAATCTGTTCTTTTTTCCATAAAAACTATTTATAATCAGGGTTGTTTTTGCTTTTTGTCTCATTTTCTTAAGAAGTTTGAGGTCTGCTTTTAGGGCAAAGGGGAGATGGCTAATGTTGATTTTAATAGAGAAGTGCTTCAAGTTTTCCCAGTAAAAATGAATTAAACCAAAATTTCACCTCCATTATTATTTGAGACATACTCCTTCTAGTAGTAATACAAAACAAAATTAAAGTTATAAACCATAAAATGATGGAGACCAAAGGCATGATGGTTTTCTGAAATACCCCCTAAGAATCATGAATAAGCTAAATGAGAAAGTAATTACTTTACATAAGTAATAGCATATAAAATAAAGCCACAAATATTTTTATTCATTACTAACAAATAACAGAAATAATTAGGATAAATTTCATTCAAAATAACTATAAAATGTATAAAATATCTGAGTTTACCTATTGAGTCAATATTTGTATAAATGTAAATACAAAATAACATATATGAAATTAAGAAAGGCAAATGATGGCCTAGTCATTGTTCAGGATTAATTTAGTGTCTGCTTGAAGAATAGACCTTTGTTACTGTTCTTCTGACCAAAAACGTTTGCCCCAGATTCAATCCCAGCCTGAGAGAATGAAATCCAGACTTTTATTTATTCTTATTTATTATTCCATCTCTTGAGACATCTAGTATAGATATTCCCCTGTAAAAATGTAAAGAACTAAATAGAAGAGTTTAGCCAAGATGGCAGATTAAAGCCAGCAAATTATTCTAGCTCTCCCAATTTTCCTGAAAACCTACATGATAACCAACCTCTGAACCGAATCTGATGGAATGAAACCACTATCCAACTCAAGATAGAGTGGAAAAACTTTAAAAAAGGTCAGTCTCACTGGGATGAAAAAGGTGTTTAACCTGACTCAGACAGAGTTTGGGAAAGCTGGTGAGAGGGTCTTATTCTCATCAAATTAGCCACTGAGACCCTCAGTTCTAGCTCAATAGGGACTGCCTCCACTCCTAATTCACAAAGAAAACCCTGAGAAACCAGGCTGGTTCCTGAACAAAAGCAAGAAAAGCTACCCTCTGCAAACACAAGGAGCTGCTATGCTGAAAGTAAAGGCTGAGAGCTGCAAAATAAGCTTTACTTCCTTTTACTCCAGAGGCAGAGATTAGCCATAAAAGTAGAAAGAGAGAGAGAAGAGAGAGAGAGAGAGAGAAAGAGAAAGAGAGAGAGAATATCAAATGAAAAGAAAAAAAAATGAGCAAGAAACAGAAAAGAACAATGACCACAGAAAGCTCCTATGATGAAGGGAAAACCAAAACACCAGCTCATATGAGCACAAAATATCCACAGGGGAAATCTCAAAGAGTGATATAAATTGGTCACAAGCCCAAAGAGTTTTCTTGGAAGTGTTCATAAAAGACTTTAAAAGGCAAATAAGAAAGGAAGAATAAAAAATGAGAAAGGAAATGAAAAGCATGAAAGAGAGAGTCAACACCTTGGAAAAGGAAGGAAAAAAATGACTAAAGAAAACACCTTAAAAATACAATTGGCGGGGCGGAGCCAAGATGGTGGAGTGAAAAGGTGACTTTCTGCCTCTCCTCCGATCTTCTCTCAAATCAACAATAAAATAAGCCTCTGAACTGATCTTCAAGTCAACGAACTCAGAAATATTTGGACACGGCTCTCTGGATAACTTCATATCAGGTTAGTTGGACTTGGACAGAGAGATAAATAGACGACAACTGTGCAGGCCGGAAGTGAGGGTGGGACTCAGCTCGGCTCGTCGTGGAAGAAATTCCAAACTCCAAACTCCAAATTCCAAACACCTGGAGTTTATCTGACGCACTCGGGACACTCTGCCCTGTTTGGGGACAGGTGTTCTGGCAGACTTGCCTTGTTTAAGGAGTAATTCGAACTTAGTCCTAGCCCCCACCGGGCCAGCACCTTAAGTTAACTCGATGAAGTGTCCCAGAGCAAAGCTTTTCAGCCGCGTTTTTTTTTTTTTTTTTTTTTT